>AUXH01000100.1:0-41082 GCA_000482145.1 Strigomonas culicis
CGTGTCGCCGCCGCCGCGTGGACGCGCTCTTCCTCCTCCTGCGCCATCTGCATCTTCGCGCGCAGTGCCTGCGCGAAGGCCGAGTGCTGGAAGTCTTTCTTGTGCGGGGCCGGGCCGGCCGCCGCCGCGGCGGAGCTGCCGGGGCGCGAGTCCGACTGCACGGCGCCCCACCCCGGCTGCGACTTCACCGAGGCGGCGTTGCGCATGCCACTCATCGACATCATGGCGCGGCCCTTGAGGATGCCCTTCGCGAGGTCCCTCTCCGCCGCCGCCTCGCGGTCGGTCCGACCCTGGCGCACCGCAGCCACCGCGGCGGTCACCGTGTAGTCCAGGTCCTGCCACGCGTCCGCCTCCGAGCGCGCCGGCGGCGGCGTCCCTTCCAGCTTCTGCAGCCGCTGTGGCTCCGACGGCGACCGCAGGTCGCTCCCCGGACTCGTCCGCATCGTCGGCGTCGCCGCCTGGTGCGCCATCTCGCTGGGGTTGAGCGTTGGCCGCCGCACCGGGCGGCGCTGCAGCGGGGAGGAGAAGGGGCTGCTCCCGGGCGCGCGGTCCTCCGCTGCCGCGGGGCCCGCCGGCATGCGCACCCTGCTGAAGCCCTCCCCGACCCGCAGCGGCGTGACGGGCGCGCCGCCGCTCCTCTCCGGCGTGCGGGGCTCGTCGTCTTCCTTGGCACTGTCGGCATCCGTATCCTCGTCGGCGTCCGGCAGCTGCGGCGCGGTCGCGCTGCGGACGGAGAAGCTGCGCGACGTGTCGAGCGCGCTCTCCGCATCCTCCAGGCTGCGCTGGTCGAAGGAGCGCCGCGGCGCGGAGGAGCCGCGCGAGCTGGACCCGCGCGACCCGCTGCGCCGCGGGCGGTACAGGTCGTAGTCGACCAGCGAGCGCCGCTTCGCGCTGCGGCGCGGGTCGCGGGGCGGCACCACCTCGAACTCCGGCGCCGGCGCGTCCCACGCGTTGACGCTGCGGCCCTCGACCGTTCGCTCCGCCGCGGTGGTCAGCACCGCGTCCGGGCGGCGCAGCGCCTCCTCCAGCACTGTGCCGTCCGTCGGCGACACGTGCGGGATGCGCCCGGCGGTCGCGCCCTTGCGGAAGTACTGCTCGTGCACCGCCGGCGCGGGCAGCTTCGTCAGGCGCACGACCGGCTGGAAGTGGCCGAGGCGGTTGCGGTGGCTCGCCCGCGCGGCGGCGGCCGCCGCGGGCGGGTCGCCGCCGACGGTGTCGGGGGAAGGCGGCCCGCCCGCCGCCGTGCCGGCAGGGGGGGTCTCCGACTCCGCACCAGGCTGTGCTACGTCGCTGGCAGCCCCGTCGGCCGAGGTCGCGCTGGTGCTAAGGGCGGCTCCGCCGGACGTCGTGTCACGCAGCGGCGTCCAGCGATCGAACCGCTTGCGGGTCTCCTCCTGGGCGGTGCGCAGCAGGTCACTCACACTCACGCACATGACGTTGACGCCTCTCGTCGTTTCGCGTGCGGTGCTCATGTCTAATGGGGGTTTGGGGGATGAGTGCTAACAATGTTCAGAGTAGTAATAATACCTCTGATTGATATGTTTCTTTTTTTTTTATGGAAGGACAGAAAGAGAAGCGGACGAAACGAAAGTAGAGCACGAGCTGCAGTATGTGAATGAGACACCAAACGTATGAAACTAGAAAACTGTACCCGCAAATGATATACAAGCGAAAAGGAAAAGGTGAGGAACGTAGTAAGGGTGGGTTTATATGTATATATACACAACTAGAGTACAAGTGTGGCATCTCTATTTTACATCCAAGAGGGGGAGAGGACTCATGCCGATTCATGCAATCCGTCTCAAAACAAATTTGACGAGAACAGAATGAGAGAAAAGAAAAGGTTCTCCCCACACATAGTGTGTCTTACAGTGTCTGATTGAAATTGTCGCGCATCAGAGGAGGGATATGAACCGTCTTGCAGCGGCGCTCGTACTCCGTCATAACCGCCTCCACCTTCTTCTCCGCCTTCTTGAGCTCAAAGTACAGGTCCTTGATGATTTGGTTCTTCACATGCAGCTCCTCGTCGATGTGGCCGGCGACGACATCGAGCGTAGACGGCTCTAGGTGCATGGCGCGCAGCACGCCGTCGAGCTGCACGTCGCGCTCCTCCACGCGCGCGTTGGCCTCGATGAGGTTCTGCTGCAGCTCCGTGTTGCGCTCGCTCACGACGTCCATCGCCTCGCGCAGCGAGTGCTCGAAGGTCGTCTTGAGGCTCTCGCGCTCGTCGTAGACGGACTTGAACTGCTCCTCCAGCTGCTCGTGCTCGTCGCGCAGCACCTTCATCTCCTCGCGCAGCTTGCGCAGCCGCGCCCGCGTCAGCTGCAGCCGCTGTTTGTCCTGCAGGTACGCCTTCTTCTTGAGCTGCAGGGCCGCCACGACCTTCTCCGCCTGCTCCAGCGGCTCCGCTAGGCTGTTGTTCTCCTTCTCTATATCGTAAATCAGGTTTTCGTTCTGCTCGTCGCTCTGCTTCATCGCCGTGATCTCCTCCTTGAGCGACTTGATGATCTCCAGGTTGTTCTTGGTGATGTTGTTGTAATACGCCTTCATCTCCGCGAACTTTTCCTCGTGTTGCCTCATGAGCGCGTTAATGTGCTCGTTGCTAAGCTCCTCGGCGTCGTTCACCTCGGCGCGGCGGCGCAGCTCCAGGTCCTCGCGCAGACTCGTCAGCTTCGCCTCGTACGACGCCTTCAGCCGCGCCAGCTCCTTCTCGTGGTTCTGCCGCTTCGTGACCGTGACCATGTACTGGTGCGTGTCGCGCTGGTCCGCCACGTTGCCCTCATGCGTCTCCAGCGACTTGCCGGTGTCACGGCCGCGGGCGCCGCGCTCCTCCTCGATGTCGGCCATGCGGCGGTGGTGCTGCGTCTCTGCATCCTGCAGCTTCATGTCCGACGCGTCCTTCAGGCTCTTCACGCCCACCTTGTGATCGTAGAGGATGTGCCGCACCTTCTGCTTGTACACCTTCAGCTCCACCTGGTGGCTGCGCTCGAGCTCCTCCATCTCGCTCTCCGTGTTGAAGAGCCGGTTGCGCGCGTCCTCGAGCTCCTGCTTGGCGATGCCCCACATGGTGTTCACCTTGTCACGCTCCACCTGGAAGTAGTTGCGCAGTTCCTGCGCCTTCTCGAGCACGTCATGAATGTCTGCGTCGATCGCTTTGATGTCGTCGATGGGGTTCGCGGCGGCCTTCGACTTCTTGCCTTTCGCGCCCGGGGCGCGCTGGGCGGGGGCAGACATGTGGGGGAAGAAGAGAGGACTAACAGAAGTCGCAAGAGCGAGAGAAAAAAAAAAGACCAATGTATAAAAGACGGTCTGCCAAGGTGGCCTTCGTTAAGAAAGTGCTTGTTTTATATGACCAATTGGTTCTGCTGTACAGCAGTACAAAAAAAAAAAAAGAGTAAAGGAGAGAAGGAAGGGTATCGTGAGTGCAAGAGGCATGGCACAGCACACATCTCCAACAGCAGCATCGAACAAAACCGAGCGACACAGTACAAGGAAAAGGAGGGATTAAAATCAAATAAAAAAATACAAGGATGCCTTGTAGTACGTTCAGTTCACAAACTGGAAAAGGAAAAAAACGCCTCTAATAAACAAGGATAAAAGAGATAAAGAACAGGTGGAAAAGAGAAGAGAAAAAAGACGATGCCGCTTTATTTCTCTCTTTCTCTCTCTCTCTCTATTTCTCCCCTCTTTGAATCTAACATCATACATGACAAATGGTGGCAACGCGAAGTTAGAAGCGCTGGCCGACAACACAAACACCGTGAGACTCACACCTCACTTTCAACCGAGCATGAAAGCAAAGATGGACAAAAGGGAGTGTAAAGAGAAAACAACAAAGGCATATATACACGACGGACCATATTACTCTTACCATTACCGTCTTACGTTCGCATGGCTCTAATTATTCATCTCTAAGGCGAGGTCGTCCGGCAAGGGGAAAAGGAAGCTGCCTGCTTGACGACCTTCGTTAGTTCGCCTCCTCCACATCGAGGTCCTCCTGCTCCTGCTTAATCATCCGCTTGATCTCGACGATTTTGGCGTAGATATCGCGCCAGGACTCGCCGTGCGCCGTGTCCGCGGCCCACTGCTTGAGCTCCTTTACGCACGACTCGAACTCGGTCTGTCGCTGCCGCGACGCGGCCACGATGTTGTCCGGCGGCGTGATGAACGTGAGCCGCGACAGCAGCGCCGCGCGGAAGCACTGGTAGGAGCCACGGCCGACGCGGGCCCGCTCGGCAAACTGGCGCATCGCCCTCCCGACCGGCGCGTCGCGCTCTAGCACGGGGGCCACCTCGTCCAGGTCGAGCAGCATGTCGTTCGCCTCCGCGTCCGCGCCGCGCGTGGAGATGTACGCGCGCACGCTCGCGATGAAGCCGCTGAGCAGCTCCGGGTAGTCCGCGTACTTGACCACCTCCTCCTCCAGCGGCGAGCGCGGGTGGATCTCGAAGAGCGTGTGCGAGAGCCGCTCGAGGGCCGTGATCTGCAGGTAGAACCACAGCTCGTGCGCCTCCTGCAGCGCGCGGCGGACGGGTTCGTAGTTTGCCCGCACGTAGGGCTCCACCTGCTCGAGGAGGAGGTTGAAGTTGTGCGACATGGTCTCGTAGTTCTCCACGAGCGTGCCGCAGTACTCCTGTAGGTGGTCCGGGGCCTCCATTGTGTCGATGTTCGCGAGCTGCTGCCGGCACCACTGGGAGAGTTTGTGGCACTCCTTGTAGAAGACGTCGAGCTGGGCGTCGCGGTCGGCGCGGAGCTCCGCCGCGCGCCGCAGCCGCGCGAGGGCCTCGGCGCCCTCCGCGTGCACCTCGTCCGCCATGCGGCGCTCCGCCTGGAGGCTGTCCGGCATGGGCAGGCCCAGCCGCTCGCCCTGCCGCTGCACATCCGCGAGGCGCTGGCGCAGCCCGTCTTCGCGCGCGGCCCACTGCCTCTCGCTCGCAAAGCGCAGGTCGGCCGCGGCCACCTTCTCGTCGCGCAGCTCCTCGTCCGAGTGGTCGCAGATGGACTTGAAGACGGCCCGCGCGAGGGCGAGCTGGCTGTAGATCTCCGCCACCTCCACGTAGTAGACGGTCTGCGGGTCCTTGCACGCGACGGCGGTCGGCACGGGGGTCGCACGCTCCGCCGCGGCGGCGCTCTGCAGCACCTCGAGCTGCCGCCGCACCGCGGCCAGCGCGCGCTCCTCCGCCGCGGCCTCCGCGTTGGCCTGCGCGACCGCGTCGGAGCTGGTGAGGTTGTGGGTGTGCAGGGCGCGCGTGAACTGCGCCTGCAGCTCGTGATACTGGCCGGGGAGGCTTCCCTTCGCGGCGGCGTCGCCATGCTCCGCAATCTGCTCTAGCTGGGCGAAGCGACTGTGGAGCTCGTCGTACGTGTTGAAAAACGCACTCACATCGGTCGAGGTAGCCATTGACGCAAAAGGTGAGCGCACAGCGGCAGCGACACGTCTAATGAAAACAGAGGTAAGGGTGTAGCGGAAGGAATTATGATAAAACTGCAGCCGAATGGAAAACAGCAGTTATAGATTATCGTTCACTTTGAGATGATAAATGGGAAGAAGAAATAATAGGAAGAGAAAAGAGGTAGTCGTCCGCAGCAAGTTCTTCGTCATCTTCTGGACAAAGACAAAACAAGGAGGTGGAAGATTCCATAGTAAAAGCATATACATGTCTATGTGTGTGTATTTAATATGTGTAAACTAAAAGAAAAATAAGATGATAAAAGAACATGTTCCCACAGTATACGAGTCTCTCATTTCCTGTCAGCGACAGAAAAAAAAACGTATGTTGCAACGGTATTCCTGCGGATGAGGAAGGAAGAGGTGAGAGCTAGTAGAAAGCGGTCGCAAGAAAAAAAGAACGAAAACAGCTCTTTAGTTCTTGGCGAGCTCGCGCAGACGGCGGACGGTGGAGCGGACAGTGCTGTTATTGGGCGTGCTCAGGGTGTACGCGCCGCCAGCGACCGTCTTCGCGCAGCCCTCGCAGCGCCAGATGCCGACCGCCTTTCTGCGGAACGCGAACTTGCCGCAGAAGGAGCAGAAGTGCTTCGCGTGCTGGGAGACCTCGATCTTCTTGGCGCGCTTACGGGGGTTGGCACCATAACGGGCACCGTAGCGGCCCATCACGCCCATCTTCACCGTACGTTTGGCCATCTTCTTTCAAGAAAGTGGGTTATGTCTTCAGATAAAGCAAAAGGGGTTAGAGAGACAGAGACAGAGAGAGAATGATACAGTAAAAGTGAATAGAGAAGAGGACAAAGGCAGCTGCATTAAAGCGTGTACATATGCCAGGGAAGAGAGAAATAAACAGCAACACATCAGAGAAAAATGAAGGTGAAAACAAAAAAAAGCAATGATGCAGCACAAATTGGACTGGTTGGTGACCAATTGTCACTATACCAGGAGGGTTGGTCGAAATCAAAACTGCTGTATTCTTATGAAAACAACGTTTTGCACGTCCGACAAATAGAGTGGTTACTTTGAATTAGAACGCATATAGTATATACAATTCTCGCTATCGTAAAAAGAGAAATTAAAAAAAAATGAAGACTCGACTACAACCACATGAGCACGTACCAGGTGATAACACTGAAGACGAGCGCTGCGCCTACGACATAGTCCACGGAATTGGGGTCCAACCCCACGAGGCGCCGAATCGCCTCCGCCGTCTGTTGTCGCTCAGCGGCGGCCGCACGGTCCTGCTGCGCTGCCTCTCGCGCCCCCCACGCGTTCTGCTGCGGCTGCGGCTGAGCGTTTCTGTCAGCGTTGCCCCACGGGAGGTTGGCCGGCAGCCGCCGTTGCAGCCACTGCCACACCCGCTGCCACGGGATGGCGTAGACCGCCAGGACGAGCAGATAGAGGAAAATGATCTCTCTGTTAAACGAGAAGAGGAAGATGCCGGAGGCCATGGGCAGACGATTCCGAAAGTTCTGAAAGCCGCCCTGGTTGCGCGCGCGCGGTGGCGGGGTGGGGGCGCGCGGCGCCCGTGGCCGTGCGTGGTGCTCGCCCGCTGGCTCCGCCGGTTGTGGTGCCTCCGGCCTCGTCTCCGCTCGTGGTGCGGCGGGTTTCGAGGCCTCCGCCGGTGCGCTCGGCCGCGGGTCACTCTCCGACCGCCGCCCCTTGCCGTACAGCGGGATGATGTCGCCCGTCTCCTCGCGACGCACACGTCCCTTGCACACGGGACAATCCTCCACCCCCGGCCGCGACAGCCACTCGTCGAGGCAGCCCCAGCAGAAGAGGTGGCCGCAGCGCGTCACGACCGGCTCCTCGGCCTGTCCGAGGCAAATGGAGCAGTTGAAGTCCGCCATGGCAGCAAGATTGTCTTTACGTGGAGAAGATAATTTGTTTGCTGGTGTTGGCGTAGGTGTATGTGTGTTTGTACCTCAAAGGTTTGATCACACGTCTGTCTAGTTTGTTGTGGTTGATAGAGCGATGATTATCGGATAAATAGGTGTTTTTTTTTTTGATGGATGTAAAAGCATACGTTAGTGTTGTTGGTATGGATGTCTTCTGTTGCGATCGAATTATGTTGACTTCCATTGTGGAAAGCAGAGAAGATAAGAAAATGAGGGAAAGAGAAGGAATATACAAAATACCAATATTCATACACGTGTTCCATGTACGCATCATAGAGAGTACAACAGATCTTAAGAGTACACGTTCTGCCACTGCGCGTGACTTCGGAGTATGAAAAACAGAATGTGATAAGAACAAACTAAAACGGTGATTCGATTAAAAAAAAAAAATGGAAGCTCCGATGCTGGGATACACTCATATTCTTACGTGTGAGTGCGTTACGATCCATTTTTTTTTCCGTCTGTTTGTTCGATTATAACACATGGCGTCACATTTTAAAAGAGACTAAATGTGCATATGAAACAGGGAAGGAAAGAAAGCGAGTGCAATGAATTACTTCCAATGTATCTCTCTCTCCCCTTCCCACTCTAGTGTCTAATTCACTCGCTCACTATATAATATGTATTTAGATTTCTCCTTTGCAAACGTAGAGAAAGGAAAAAAAAAACGACCTTCCGTACGTGCCCCACTAGTGCGGCATATTCTCTATCAGTGGAAGCGCCGCCAGCAGCCCCACCGGTATCTGATCCGCCGCGCGCTGCTGCCGCCTCCGCCTCGCCACCCACCACCGCCGCGCGAACAAGACGGACCGCACGACATGAAACAACACGGAGCACAGCACCAGCGTCCAGCAGACGAACACGACCGCGATGGCGACCGCCGTGATGAGCACCACCTCGCTCAGCCCCAAGTAGTCGCGCAGAAAGTTGAACTGCACATGCGCGTCGTGGAAGGCGTTCACGTAGCGCGTGGCGGTGGTGGCCGCGCGTGGCGCCCGCGGCCTGGCGCGCGGAGCCGCTGCCGCTGCTGATGCGGGTGGTAACGCTGCGGCCGCCCCTCCGTCTCCGTCCGAGCGCTGCTGCGCCGCCTCAGCCTCCGCCGGTGCGCCCGGCCGCGGGTCACTCTCCAACCGCCGCCCCTTGCCGTACAATGGGATGATGTCGCCCGTCTCCTCGCGACGCACACGTCCCTTGCACACGGGACAATCCTCCACCCCCGGCCGCGACAGCCACTCGTCGAGGCAGCCCCAGCAGAAGAGGTGGCCGCAGCGCGTCACGACCGGCTCCTCGGAAGTGTCTAAGCAGATACCACAGTTGAAGTCCATAGACATGAGGAAGGCGCCACCTAAGAAGGTTAGTTGTAAAGGAAATGAAACGAAAAGAAAAAAGAAATCAGATTGAAAAGGCTGTGGAGAGACAAAAAAAGAGAGAGAGAGAGACCGTTAGCCAAAAGTACGATGGGTACTGTAGTTGTAAAGGGGGCGAATCTGAGTTGGATATGAGTCTTTTGATCCCTAATCCTCAATAAAAATGATTAAACCGAGAAAAAAAGAAGAGGAAGGGAAGTCAGAGTCAGAAATGCTATTATGCAGAGGCGCATGTCGATGCGTGCGATGTGGGTGTCGAAGAGAAACACAAGTATACTAACAATAAAAAAAATGCAAAAAGAAGAAACATAAAAGTACACCCACACACACACAGTAATAGCAATAAATGCATCTGTGACGGTAATGGTTTTAGAGGTGTTGATGTCTGTGGATTAAATACGATCATGGCAATACCAGTGATTAGATTGACAACAGAAAACAACCAAAAGAAAAAGGAGTTGAAGACCGTGGTATAGAAATGAAAGAAGAGCTGGTCCATACCTCTCTAACCTTACAACTCATGTGGGTCATGTGTCTCCTTGGGTGGCCGCGCCGCCGCCTTCGCGGCACCGCTGTGGTCGCACGGCTCCGCGTGGCTCACCGGAGTGTAGTCCCGCTCCGTCGTCAGCGGCAGCAGCAGCTGCTGGTACTGTTCCTGCTGCGCCGTAGCGGCCGCCTCCGCTTTCTTGCGGTTGGCCGCCACCGCCGACGCCGCGGCCTCTTCCGCGGCACGCTTTTGGCGGAAGGTCACGCCGAACACATCGTCCTCTGAGTTGGGCACGTCGTGGGCGTGGTGCTCGTGGTGCCGTTCTTGCGCCTCCGCCTCCTCCTCCGCGTCCTCCCTGATGAGCATCTCGACATGCACGCTCCGCGCGTGCGAGCGCAACACCTGCATCTGCCGCTGCCAGTCGTCGTTGACGAGGTGCATGCTCTTCATGCGCTCCGCGTCACTGGGGTTCGAGCGCGCACTGCGCTTGAGCCGCATCCGCGTGCACACGACGATGCCCCACCGCACCGTGAGCAGCAGGCAGGCGGCGCTGAAGAGCGCGGTGGACGCGATCGCGAGGTCCGTCGCGTAGCCACGGTGGAAGACGAGGGAGGCTGTGGTGGTATCGAGGCCGCCGTCCACCAAGACGACCTTCTTCGCGTTGCCGACGATGCGCACGTAGAAGAGACCCAGCAGCGCGCACTGCAGCGCCGTCGGGATGGCCAGCGCGAGGGCCAGGCGGCCGAGGATGTCCGATGTCTTGTGCGAGCAGCGGCCCGACACGAACATGCCGAAAAAGAAGGCCAGGACAGATGAGATGAAGCTCGCAAGGGTGACGCCGTTCACCGTGTGGTACGCCTCCGCGAAGCGCGCGCAGTGGAAGGACAGCTCCGCGGTGGACGGGTTGCACAGCTTCGCTGCGCGGTCCACCACCGAGATGGCAGCGGTCGAGCCGCTCGCGCTCACGGAGCGGACGCCATACAGGGCGGGGTGCACCGCCACATAGGCCACAGCCTCGCTCGCGCCGCCACCCGCGCGGGTGATGTACCCGGCGCCGGTGGCAGAGTCGTGGCGTGCGATGATACCAATCTGAAGGATAAAGCCTATGAAGAGCAGGAGCAGGGCCACGTATGCGAAGATGTCGCGCGGGATGCTGTGGCACAAGGCTAAACCCATTCTCGTCTTATTTCTTTCCTTCTAAACACACACACACACACACACACACAGCAAAGAGAGAAACAAAAAGGGAAACAAACGCAAAGGAAGAATCAACGCCAAAAATGGGTTGAGACGCGATTGTTTAAAACTATATTTATGATGCTTGTGTGACTACGAATTAAGCCACAACTACGCCTAAAATGAAAACCACAACTGTGTTGTTATTGTTGTTTTTTCAGATGAAACGATATAGATACTACGTCGAATTATTAGGAAAGGAAGGCTAGAAAAAAGGGGGAGAGCGGAGAGAAGAGAAGTATCACGAGTCTGAAGCAACGGGAACAAATATAGCAAATAGAGGCACCAATAAGCTAAGTCCGCCTTGAGCCACAGCAAGGAAGAAGTGAAACAAAAACAAAAAAGTGAAAAGGAATAAGAGTTATTTTACGTATCTATGCATTTTATGACGTTATAATTCTTCGCATCTATGTCAAGGTTGTGCCGTAAACAGATCGTTCAAGCACAACCACGGTAGCACCCCTCCGCCCTCGCCGCCTTCGCACGCCGCTCAGGACTGGAGCAGCGCGGACACGGCATGCAAGTCCTCGTGCAGTGCCGTCTGCTGTGCCAGCTGCGCCGACAGTCCGCTTGCCTCACGCACCAGCCGCTCCGGAATCCCTGCCATCCGCGCCACCTCGACGCCGTAGCTGCGGTCGCACACGCCCGTCACGAGCTGGTACAGGAAGGTGACGGTCGGGGTAGCCTCTTCGCTGGCCGCCGCGTGGGCGTCCGCGGTGAGGGCAAAATCCATGTAGCCGAGCTGCACGCGGGCCGGCGCGCCGCCGCTGGGCGCCGCCACCGCGCCGCCGCGCCGCGCCTGCTCCAGTGCGATGGAGTGGTAGTGGGTGGAGAAGATGGTGAGCGGCGCGACGCCGCCGTCCATCCCCTGCAGCGCCTGCAGCGTCGCGTAGGCGATCGCCATGCCGTCGTGCGTCGACGTGCCGCGGCCCAGCTCGTCCACGAGGCAGAGGCTGCGGCGCGTCGCGTGCGTGAGCAGCTCCGCGGTCTCGCTGAGCTCCACGTAGAGTGTGCTGTGGCCCTTGTGCGACGCGTCCCGCGCGCCGATGCGGGTGAAGATGCGGTCCACCGGCGCGAGCGCCAGCCCCTCCCCGCACACGGGGCCGCCGAGCTGCGCGAGCAGCACGTTCACCGCGACCGTGCGCATGAGCGTGCTCTTGCCGGCCATGTTCGGGCCCGTCAGCACTAGCACGCGGCCGGTGGCCCCGTCGAGCTGCACGCTGTTCGGCACGGCGGGCCGGTCGCGGCCGGTCTGCAGCAGCGGGTGCACGAGGGCGCGGCCGCGGATGACCGCGGCCGCGGCCCCCTCCGGCCCCGCCGCGACGAGCCGCGGCATGCCCCACCGCTCCCACCGCTGCGCAAGCCGCGAGAGGTTCATGAGGCAGTCGAGGTAGGACAGCGCGCTGCACGCCTCGTAGAGGGTTGGGCAGTGGTCGCAGATGCGCGCGGCGACCTGCCGCAGCACCGCGAGCAGCGCGGCGGACTTGGTCGCCGTCGCCGCCTTGTGCGCCTCGATGAGCGCCGCGAGGGCGTTGTCGATGTAGCGGACGCTCTTGCCCGTGCGGGTGCGCTCCACCAGGCCCCGCGGCGTCACCGACGGCGCGTCGGCCGCGGCCACCTCGAAGAGAAACAGGTCCTTGCCGACGTTGGCGAAGCTGACCTCCGCGCCGCGGAAGAGGTCCGCCTGCGCCTTGCGCCGCGCGCCGTGCAGCTGCTGCTCCAGGTCCCGCAGCCGCTCCACCGCCGCGTCGTAGTCGGGCGCCGTGCCCCTGGCCGGCACGAGCAGTCCGGTGCGCTCCGCCTCCTCGCGGTCGAAGAGCGCGATGATCGCCTGCAGGCTCGCACGGGCGCCGGTGAGGTGGCCGAGGAGCTCCAGCAGCAGCGGCGGCGCCGCGTGCGGCAGCGCGCCGACGCGCGCCGCCAAGACGGACGCCCACTCGACCATGTCTACCGCTGCCTGGATGAAGGCCAGGATGATGCTGAGGTCCTTGTTGTAGCGCACCATCGGGTCGACAAACGCGACGCCGGCCGCCGCGTCCGCCTTCATGTCCGCGAGCCGCGACAGGTAACGCTCGAAGTCGATGCCGGCCAGCGACTGGAACTGACCGAGGACGTCACCGCCGTCGAGGTCGGCGCCGCCGCCGCTGCGCCGCCGCTTCAGACTGTCGCTCGGGGTCGAGGCCACGGACATCGCGCTCTGCGACCCCGCGGTCGGCGGCGAGGCCGACTCCCCGCCTTGGCTGCTGCTGCCCAGCGCGCCGCTGAGGTGGTGGTCAATGAGGAACTGCACGCACTGCTGTCGGGCCTCGATGACGCGGGCGGTGCTGGCCGGCCGCAGCAGCCACGCGCGGAACAGCCGCCGCCCGCTGTGCGTCGCGCAGTGGTTCAGGTAGAGCTGCAGCGAGTGCTTCTCGCTGCCGTCCTGCAAGTTTGCCACGACCTCCAGGTTGCTGATCGTGTTGGTGTCGAGCACCATGCCCATGTCGTGGCGCCGCTCCCACGCGAGCAGCGACGCCGCCGCCGGCAGCGCCGGACGGGCGGGCGCGGCCTCCGCCTTGACGGCGCCGGGAAGCGCCGACAGGTGGGCATCGTAGAAGACAGCGTCCGACAACACGGACACGTCGCCGCCCTGCCGCAGGCTGCTGACGTACGTGGCGAGCAGGTGCGCGGCGGCAGACCGACCGGCGAGGCCGTCTAGCACAAAGGACGCGGTCGCGCGATCGCCCACGGCCTCGACGGAGAAGCCGTCGCTCTCGATCCACTCGGTCAGCTTGTGCACCGCCTGCACATGCAGCTTCGAGAGAGGGTCTGGCTTCGACACGATGACTTCCTTGGGGTGCAGCTGCTGAAGCAGAGTGCTGACCGAGCGCAGCGTCGCGTCCGAGAATAGTTGCTCGGGCTTCATGTGCGGGAGATCCGCCGTAGCAGCGGCCGCGTCGCCGCCGCTGCGGCGCAGCAGGGCCACCTCCTCCGCCGTCCCACAGGGGCAGTGGTACACCATGCGTCGGGACAGGTCCACGGCAAAGGCGTCCACCACCACCGTGTGGTGCCTCACGTCTACGCGCGGCGTGACAGCCAGCAAGAAGATCTCACGGTGGTCCGAAATCATAGAGGGGTCAGTGATGGTGCCAGGAGTGAGGATCTCGACCAACTTGCGCGGCATCACTTTCGCCTTTGCACAGCCGGGGGACGTCTCCTCTTCGGATTCCTTCATCTGCTCCACGCGGCCCACCTTGTAGCCACGGAAAACAAACAAACGAGCCCACTCGGAAAAACTGTGCTCAGGCACGCCAGCAAGGCGCATTTTGCCGCGGTTCGAGCTTTCGATTACCAATTTGAGCCCGAATTCGCGGTTGCCAATAACCGCATCGTAATCGTAGAGCTCGTAGAACGCGCCCTTTTTGAAAAATACGATTACATTGTAATGTTTGGATTTAATCTCCCAATACTGTCGCTCCATATTTGCCATTGCATCAAAGTATTTATTCGGGATTGTCAAGGTGGACGGTGGTTTCACAGGATCGATCCCTTTTAAAAATGGATACGCGAAATCCACCTGATTTATGTCAGCACAGTCTTCCACATCTGTCATTTGTAACGTAACAGGAGTAAAACAACAACGGAAAGGCCTGAATTCTTTATTTTTTTGTATATGTATTTATTTGCTTGCGACACGCGGAACACGAGTGAAAAAAAAAAAAAGCGACGCAGTGTTTCAACTGAATGTACTCTGTGTTTTTTTTTTATATAATATTTTAGCAATCTATGTACCAGTTACTCTTACAGACAGAAAAAAAAAATGGAAGTATTAATTATTATAGTACCAACAGGAAGGAAAAAAAAAAAAACAGAGAGAGAGAAAGAAAGAGAGAAAAAAAGAGTGCAACGATGTTTTTTTTTGTTTGTTTGTTTGGCCATGTACAAAAAGAACAGTTGATTCATTTTTTTTTCTTTTTGATAAAAGAGAGAGTGATTGCCCATGCGCATATTACGTTAATTATTTGACAGTGCGTTATGGTTACCATTTCTTTTATACAAGAGATAATGAACATGTGCATGATACCATGTTTGTATTATCTTTTAAATATATATGTGACAAACCACGGCGCAATATATTAGCAAAGAATACATCATGTTTCGTGTGCACTCATTAACATCAGTGTATATTACTGTCATTATTATTGTTATGATTGTTATTATCATTAATATATATTGCATTATTGTACAAGGCAAATTATAAAAGGGCAAAGGAGAAACAATAAGAAAAAGTATGTAACACAGACTATGATGCATATATAATACACGTCTAAAAAAAAAAAAAGACAGCCCCAATACTATACTCAGCGCTCACTTAGCTCATATTTTATTCGTAGTAGTGCTATTAATAATATCATCATCGGCGTCAGTATTATTATTATTATTACTATTATTATTATTATTAGCATTATTATACTGAGAAGTAAAAAAAAAATGATAAGAAAGCAAAAAAAAAGATGTTTTTTGTTTCACATTTTGTGTATACATATACGAATTCATTGAATAAGAATACAATAATGATTACAAAAATGATGATGACAAAAACGTTTTTCAAAGTGGAATGCGGAAGAAAGGTACCTTTTTCTCATTTTTCACAATAACAAATCCATATACATTCAGAAAATTCTTTATTAATGGAAACGGCATTGAAAGATGAAACAGAAGATGCCAGTATCACGAAATTGTTACTATTGTTCTGTACAAATATGTAGAATAACAAAATAAATGTAATAAGCTTTTATACAATTGCCACAAATACGCAGAATTATAGAAAAGAGAATTGGGAAGTTGTAGCAGTAGAGGCAAGAAAAAAGAGCAAGAAAAAAAAACGTCATACTCTTTTAGTGTATCGTATTTCCTCCTTACTGTACAAAAATCAAAAAAGAGTGAAATAGCAAACATAATATACATATGTATAAATATATTTACATTCACTCTCGTTAAGATTTAAAATACTGAAAATAAGAATGTAAGTGTTTTTGTTTCTCTTCAATTTTGGTATTTTGTTTTCCTATATTTTTCTTCCCGATTCAAGAGAACTTTGGTTCTATATTTACGACTCTTGCAGACCGCACTCCGTTCGGTCGTTTTGGTTAAAACGGTGCATACCGTGGAGTTCTAAAATAGCTTTATCAGCCTCGTTGTCAGGATTTTTATTAAGGATGGATTCGCTCACAAGCGCATTTCCACTCACTAAAAGCTTTTCTACAATTGGCGCACTAACGGCATATGCCTCTACCTTATCTATGCCCCACGTCTCCGTCTCCGTTAAACGTGGATTTTTAAATGTAGTGCAGCGAATTCCGCTGCACGCACCAGTGTCTAGCCAGCGATCAAGAAATAGACCAAAATAGTCTGGTTGCCCACCCAAACCGAGACCAATTTTGTTTTCCAGAGGGTGTGTATCGAAAAGGTACATAAAATTTGAATTCGCTGTTGAGGAGGCCTTGTATATTACGCACTCTGTTTCACGGGTTGCTGTGAACAGAAAACAATTTTCATTTCCAAAAAAAACCGGATTCTGATTTGCTGGTCTTCCTTCAAACGTTGTCTTTTGACCCTCACGTGCAGCTCGCTTAGCCGCTGCCGACCTGCTGACTGCCGCTTTTTCTCGCGATGAGACTGTTTGCCAGTCGCTCTCACAAAAGCACCCAATGACGCGAGAAGAATTTTTTAGCTTTACAAAAATAACAGTCGGGCCGCATTCGTTCAGACTCTGTGTTAAACGCTGAAATGATTTACCATTGATTTCGCTGCTAAACAGTAAATACCATTTTTGCTGTCCGCAAGGGTCACTGCCGCGGCAAATAGTTGGGATGGAATCTGCGACTTTGCATGCAAAATATTCCTCAATAATTAACTTTTCCTTATTGTCTGCAGTGCAACCAACCACAACTGGAAGTGGCATTGCGGAAACCCAGGGAGCGCTGCTGTGGGATCCTTTCGAGCTTTTCGATTTATTGTCGCTCGTTGTGTCACGTGTAGTCTTAGGATTTACTGTATTGGCTCCATAATTATCATTTGACGAATTGTTGTTTCCCATATTTGTAATTACAGTGGTTTGCGTTGATTTGTAATAACACGCACACCCTGCAACAATCAGTAAGCAAATAACTATAATTATAATTAATGTTGACATATAAACTGGCAAGAACGGGAAATAATGAATACAATGGAAAAAAAAAAAATGTGCAAGGAAAAGAAGAAATTACGAAAGATACAGAACGATACACATCGACAAAAAAATGATACTACACGATTGATAGTCGAATACAGTTGCAATACCTGAAGGAGTGATCAAATCTTTAAAAGAGAACTGGATAACTAAATTAATTGCAATAATATCAATGGAAAAAGCACCCGAATCGAATAAAATCAACAAGGGCTGTAAAAATATATATAATTCCGGAAGGAACATGTTTCTTTCTATGTTTTTGAAGTGGGAAGGCGCCCCGGCCGCACCGACGCACCCCGTGGGGCGCCTGCGCCCCCCCCCCCCCCCTCCCCCTCGCGCCAAGCAAAAACCAGTATACCGCCCCCACCAAGCGACAAAAGCGGAGGGGGGGGACTCGCTTGCGCCGCGGGCCAGGGCCGGGGGGGATGGAATGCAGAGCAGGGCCACGCACACACACACACAACAAAAAAAAAAAACACCACCAAAAACACCCAGGGCCCGCAGCCCCCGCCCAGCAGAGAGGGCGGGCCATGCGCAACGGCCGCCGGCAACGAAGCAAACGCCGCCCGGGGACCCCGACACCCGCAAGCGGAAGCGCGGGCTTAGCAGAATGCAAAGAAAAAAAGCGAACGTCACCCTTATGAGAGAAACAAAGTTTTGGTGTTTTGAATAATTATGTGGACTGAGACTCGCAGTGTTTAGTAAATGGTGAGAATATAAAGTTTACCGAATAAAACGTTTCCACTGTATTAACATTAGTGGATTTGGCTTTACCAACATACACACAGAAATACAAAAACTCGGTCATTTTTTTTCCATTATAAAGATATTATTTCTAGTAGCACCGAAGCGAATCACAGAAATAATACTCTTCCTTGTTATGAACTCATTGTTTCCGCTTTTTCGCTTCATTCCTTCATTTTATTAATTTGTTCCCTGCTTCTCCATTTCTATATTTCTATTATTATGATGCATTAGAATCATTATTATCGCATTCATTCTTTTTTTTCAAAGAAAACAAAGTTCACCCATCAAAAAAAAAAAAACCCTCAAGCAACATGAGCAAGACCATTCTTCTGTTCGACGTGGACGGCACGCTGACCCCTCCCCGTCTGAAGGAAACCGAGGATATGAAGGACATCATCAAGAGGGCACGCGCTGCTGGCTTCACGCTTGGCGTTGTCGGAGGATCCGACTTCAGCAAGCAGAAGGAGCAGCTCGGTGACAGCGTCCTGGAGGACTTCGACTTCCTCTTCTCTGAGAACGGTCTTCTCTCCTACAAGGAAGGTAAGGAGTTCCACCGCATGAGTCTGCTCAAGTACGTCGGCAACGAGAAGATCATGGCCTTCATCAAGAAAGCGCTTCACATTATAGCCGATCTTGATATTCCCGTTCAGCGCGGTACCTTTGTGGAGTTCCGTAATGGTATGCTCAACGTTTCGCCCATCGGCCGTAACTGCTCTCAGGAAGAGCGCGATGAGTTCGAGCAGTACGACAAGAAGCACCTGGTCCGCGCCGGTGTGATTCAGCAGCTCAAGGACGCCTTCCCCGAACTCCCGTTCAGCTACTCCATTGGTGGACAGATCAGCTTCGACGTCTTCCCCAAGGGTTGGGATAAGACCTACTGCCTGCAGTTTGTGGAGAAGGACTTCGACAAGATTCACTTCTTCGGTGACAAGACCAGCGAGGGTGGTAACGACTACGAGATCTTCGTTGACCCCCGCACTGAGGGCCACACCGTCCGGACGTACAAGGATACCATCGCTATTCTTGAGAAGATGATTGCGGAAAAAAACTAAATAGTGTCCGCTCGGTACTGTAAAACAGCGACGAGCCTTTTTTTTTTTAATTATACACATTAATGGATCAAACGACAAAAATAACAGTAAGTTGTTAGCTCCCTCTTTTTTAATATCTCCTTTTTCTATTTCCCCCCCCCCTTCTCTAAAACATACAAAAAAAAGTTTCACAAAAGACAAAAACAAAAGTGTGCTCCACACTTTTCTTTTCCTATACGCTAAATCTATTAAAAAAAAGTCAAAAGTTCTTTTTTTAACGGATAAAGGAAAAACAAAGTATTCAAATGGGGTGAGGGTATTCATTTGAAAAATAATAATAAAATTAATTAAAAGTGCCCTCTTGTATAAATGTACTGTTGTATGCATGTTTGTCACTGTCGTCAAAGTGAAAATTGCTTCTGTAAGAAAGAAACATTTTTGTTTTCCCTCAATCTTTTTTTTCTGTTGATCTTGTTGTTGTTGTTGTTGTTGTTGTTGTTGTTGTTTTCTAATACAATAACAAATGATATGGGATCTGCATATTTATTCTTCCGAATAATACATGTTGACTTATTGAAGCTAGAATAATTAAACTAAAGGCTATCATATGAAATAAGCACTCTAACTTTTTTTTTTCACACAACAGTAAGTTTTTCGAACAAACCTTGTATTTATTCTAGCTTACTTCTATTCATTCAATTAGTATAAATATCCAGTTCCTGTCGTGAGACATGGAGACCACATCAACAACCGAACCTCCTTCTTGTGCATGCAGTGGGATACGGTTTTGCAATCGCTGCATTAATAGCGATCGTGTGAAATATCTCTTCTCTGGCAATGTGCAGCTTCGAAATGCTGATGATGTCATTGCAAATCAGACATCAAATGACCGAACATCTTCGCTCTCATTTGCGTTGCTTGGCAATAGTCACAAAAGTGTGTGTATTGAGTGTGGTGTAGTTTATAACTCTAGTGTGCTCATCACATCCTGTGCGGATCATAAGAACAAAACAGATGATAAGGTTGATGTGATGGTGAAAGGCTTATTTGTAGAGCGAGATGTGATCTCTGACCAAGAAGAAGCAGATTTGATTCATTTTTTCGATAATCCATCACCTTTCCCTGACTGGAAAATTTCGCAAAGCGGACGCAGAAAACAGGACTTTGGGCCAAAAAGAAACTTCAAGAAAAAGAAGGTTAAACCTGCTGATTTTCCTCACATGCCTAAAGTGTTTGAACCCTTATTTTGTAAAGTATCGAAAGAGGTGTCTCAGTGCACGGCCAGCATACCGTATAGTATTGCAGAGGTCTCCGTCCTAGAATACACTTCAGAAAATATGAGCAATTTTGATCCGCATATAGATGATACTTGGCTCTGGGGTGACCGCATTGCCGGTGTGAATTTGTTAGAGGATTGTGTCATGACGTTTGTTGATTCCAATGGAAACGTTGTCGACGCATTCCTTCCTCGACGGTGTCTGTTTCTCATGTCTAGTGACTGTCGCAGTATTTGGATGCACGGAATCCGACCTGAAAACATCAAAGGAAGAAGAGTATCTATCACCATGAGGGAGCTTTCGGACGAGATAAAGCAAGATCTTGCCGTAGCTGCACCTCTTCTGGAGGCCGCCCGAAGCTTCGTATGATACGTTCATTGGAGTTGTTTCTTTTTTTTTTTTTTGTAATCACAACAAACAGAAACAGCAAACGAAAAGAAAAAAAACAAGTTCATACCTAATATGGAAAATAAGAAAATGGATTGTGATGCAAATACTTCCTTTCGTTCCTTCTCTCCTTTACTATTTTATCAAAAATGGTGGAAGTGTAGTTAATTTTTTTTGTGTGTGTGTGATCATACAACTGTCTCACTTTTGGATTCGTCTTCTCATCCTATTATTATTGTTGAAAGTAAAACGAAAGGTTTTCCGCACCTACCCATGAGCAAAATGAAAGACATCCTGAAGGAGCAGAAAACGATTGAAAATTGTCTTAGGACTAAAAGAGGCAACCTCGATGCTCCTCCTCCTTGTTGTAGTAAACTCTCTCATAATGGATGCTTTGATTCAGCGACGAATGCACCCATTCTAGCGAACATACTGCTTCACTTTCTGGCTCAGGGACGACTAGAGACAGAGGACGCTGCAGCTATTTGTCAGGGTGCAGCAAGAGTCTTGAGCGAGGAAGAAAACGTGTTGAAAATTAAAGGAGATATCACTATTGTTGGCGACCTACACGGTCAGTTTTACGACCTTGCGAAGATCATTACAATGACTGGCGACATGAAGGACAACAAGTATCTTTTCCTTGGCAACTACATTGGAGGTGGGGGCTTTAGTAACGAATGCATTCTTTTCCTACTCGCCGCCAAACTGGCGTACCCCGACAACGTGTTTCTCCTCCGTGGTAATCACGAGTCTCGTTTTATGGCTGACCTGTTTGGGTTCGAAAATGAATGTATGCAGAAGTACTCCAAGTCCATGTACAACATATTTCTCTCCACATTCAACCGCCTTCCGCTGGCTGCTACCATTGCGGGCAAGTACTTCTGCGTGCATGGTGGGTTGTCGCCCGATATTTCGCGAATTGAAGACATTCAACTTATCAATCGCTTCCGCGAGGCGCCATCCAAAGGTGGTATGTGCGACCTGCTGTGGTCCGATCCCTACTGGGACGTTGATAATCCATCCAACGGGCTTACGTCACAGTCGGAGTACTACACACCAGGTAACGGGACATTTGACTTGGAGCCGTCCTTTGTAGAAAACGAACAACGCGGGTGTAGCTACATCTTCAACTTCGCCTGTGTCAAGCACTTTGCAAATGTAAATAAGATACTATGTATCATACGCAGTCACGAGGTGCAAGATGACGGTTACAAGTTGTATCGCGCTCACCCCAACAATAACTATCCTGCGTTGCTCTCTGTTTTCTCTGCTCCGAACTACTGTGATACGTTTGAGAACAAGGGTGCGATTGTGCGAATCACAAATGACACATTGGAACTGAAGCAATTCTTCTGCTCTCCCCATCCGCTGGTTTTGCCACAGATGAATGCGTTTTCGTGGTCGCTTCCATTTATGGCCGACAACATCAACGCTTTCTTCACACAAATTACGGAGGGAGACCAGTAGCCGCGTCAAAAGCCATATTGATGAACATGTAGATATCCACATATATTCTTTCTTTTATGAACACTCCAAAAGAAAGAAAACGTAACACCATCATCGTCATGTGGTTCACTATTCACTCTTTCCCTTTTCTCTTCCGAGAGAACTGAAGCAAAGAAATGTAAAGTTGGCTAATGAGCCAATGAGGAGTGCGTGTTTTTTTTTTTTGATATTGTGTATATTTAAAAGGAATTTGTTTTGCTTTCTTTGGTGTGGAAACACGTATATATGCTATTACATTTGTTTTCTTTTCTGTTTCGTTTTTTGACGTTACTTTTTGTACAATACTGAATACAGAGGACAAACAATCAAGTGGTGAGAGAAAAGGAATACAAGTGCGAGAAGCCCAGGTGAGCGTGCGTCTAGGTGTGCTGGTGTGTGCACTGCTTTCTATTTTTCTTCTTTCCCTTTTCTTCTATTTTTATTCTCTTTCATCTGCACTCAGGTCATTAGGAGATTAGGAGATTATGACGGAACCTAAGCTCAATAGCAAAGATGAAGTGGAGGATATCACAGAGAGGGTAAACGCCGCGATCGCGGCCGGTATATCGTGTACCTCTCCGGAAGCAAAAGAAATGAACGGAGACCTTAACTTGCAGGTGTTGATGCACCCAGACTCAGATTATTTGAAAGCGCTCAATTATCGCTGGCAGATCTATCTCAACCGGAACTACGTTGCGACACACAATATCGCTGATTTCTTAGAAAACCTCGTACAGTACGTCCTCAAGAAGAAGACCGACCACCCGTTGGAGGAGATGGTCTTTTGCTTGGAAGAAACAGAAGGTGTTTCGCGGAATTCCGTTCCCATGTAAACTATTGCGGCAATAATAATAATAATAAAACAATGAATGCTACGCATTTTTCTTCCTTTCTCTTTCCTTCGAGTACATGCAGCTTCTTTTACGAAAAAAAAAAATGAGTTTCATGGAAAAAAAAGTGATTTTCTTTTTTTTGCATACTCTCATGAAACAGTTTTTTTTTTCTCTCTCTCTCTCTCTTCTTTTTGCTGTTGCTGTATGTGGAAGGAAAACCTATAGAAGGGATGGTCAAAATTGTAGACGAAATCAAACGCGCAAATGAGCAAGCCACGCACTACTTCGGCTTCGAGTACGTGGCGCCCACCACGGAGGGCGGGCTTACCACCTTCTACGATCGCATCGAGCGCATGTCCTCCTTAGACCCGCTCTTCTGCGGCATTACGTGGGGCGACTTTGGCCGCACGGCCGAGACCTCCATCGCGATGGCCTCCACATGCCAGTCTCTCCTCTCCCTCAACTGTCAGGTCCACCTCAGCGGCTACACGGCGACCCCAGCGGAGATGTGGCAGTGGCTCTCCATTTTGCGGGAGAAGAGCGTCCGCAACGTGCTCGTCACGCGCGGGCGAGCAGTGGGGCCGGCCAAAGACGGCCAAGTGCACTTCCCCCACGCGGTCGACCTCGTGCGTTTTATCCGCAAATCGTTCGGGGACTACTTTGGCATCGCGGTCGTCGCCTTCCCCGAGTGCGAGGCCGGCCCGCAGGACAGCCATACGGTCGAGCAGGAGATGCTCTATCTGAAGGAGAAGGTGAACGCCGGCGCGGACTACATCATTACGAACTGCGTCTTTGATGCAAAGGTGTACACCGACTTTTGCGCCCGCTGCCGCAACCACGGCATCCGCTGCCCCATCTTGTGCGGGGTCATGCCCATCTCGCACAAGCGGCAACTCCACTTCTTTCAGCTCGCGCACCTCTCCGGCATCGCGGAGCTGAAGGCGCGCGTCGCGCAGCTCGACGCGTCCGTCGCGGAGGCGACCGTCACCGCCGGCCAGCCGTCCCCACCGGTCATCCCCGCAGCGGCCGCGGCGGCCGCCCCCACCGAGGAGGAAGTACGCGGCGTCCTGCAAACCTTCATGTACGAGCTCGTCCAGGCCCTCTTCGCGCGCGGCGCCAGTGGCCTCTACTTCTTCACCATGAACGTGGAGACCCAGGTGACGACGCTGGTGCGGAGTCTGCAGCTGACCGCGCAGCGGAGCTTTCCGTGGAAGCCGTCCGAGAACGAGGAGCGGCGCCGCAAGGAGACGGTGCGTCCCGTGCACTGGTCGACGCGCCTGACGAGCTACATGATGCGCACGTCGCAGTGGAAGAACTTCCAGTCGAGCGAGACTGTGACCCTCTCCGCGCACAGCCACCCGCAGCAGGGCGACGACGGCGCGGGCGGCACCGTGCTGGCGGGCGGCGGCGGCGCCGGCGCCGGTGGTGCGGCGGCGGGAGAGCTCGGCAGCTACCACGCCCGGCTGCTGCTCCGCTGCCGCGCCAAGCGGTGCGTCCGGTTCCTCGCCTTGTGCGACCACAGTGGCGGCGTTGCGCAATCGCTGGAGGAGCTCTGCCGCATCTTCGTCCAGTTCCTCGACGGCAGCGGGACGCTGCCGTGGGCGGATGAGCTGTCGGGGGAGACGCAGTACATGACGGAGCACGTTCTGAAACCGCTGAACGCGCGCGGCCTCTTCACGATCAACTCCCAGCCGCAGGTCAACGGCGCCGCGAGCTCGAACGCGGTGGTGGGGTGGGGGCCCAAGGACGGCTTCATCTACCAGAAGGGCTACCTCGAGTTCTTCTGCCCCCCGTCGCACGCGGCCACGGTGTACGCGACGCTGGATCGCCACCCCTCGCTGCAGTACGTGGCGATGAACAACAAGGGGCAGATGACGAAGAGCAACTGGCGCACCGATGTGCACGCCGACACGGACGGCGCCAGCGGCCGCTGTCCGCTCCTCGCCCACCTCACCGCGGATGGGCGGGCCGGCGCCGCGGCCGCGCAGGACCCCGCGCTCGGCGGCGGCATCGGCTCCGGCCTCTTCGGCCGCGGCGTGACCGCGCTCACGTGGGGCGTCTTCCCTGGGCGCGAGATCATCCAGCCGACCATCGTGTCGCTCGACACCTTCCACGCGTGGGTCGGCGAGGCGTTCAACCTCTGGGCGGCGCCCTTCGCCGCGGCGGACGTGCCACCCGTCATACGCCACATCCAGGAGGAGTGGTTGCTCTGCTGCGTCGTGGACAACCTCTACACGGAGGCGAAGTCGCCGCTGGAGCTCGCCGTGACGGAGGTGTGTGCCAAGATCCCGCCACTCATCCCGCTGGGGGCGACGACTCGTCCCAAGGAGGGAAACGGCACCGCACCGCTCTCGGAGGCTGAGGATCGGCGAGAGCAGCAGAAGAAGGTTCTCCTACGCATGGCCGGTATTGAGCTGCGGTGAAGCTCTACAAGTGTAAGGCGGCGGTGCAGGTGTCAGGAGAGAGGATGAAATTGTGTAAAAAAAAAAAAGGAAATACAGTGTAGCGTTCTTGTCACTTGATGATTACATATCGCCGAGACGAAACAGGTGAAGGAAAAAGAAATCAAAGAACCACAGCAAGCAGAAGATAGGGGGAAAAGGGGAAAATAGTGGCAAAATGTATTTTTGTGGTGCCATTTGTTCATCTTTGCTGCAGCATGAATATCTTCCCCTATCCTCTACACCTTTATTTGTGCTGTTACTTTTCACATTTTCATTTATAGAAAAAAAAGAAAACCCGAGAAAGAATAGTGAGAGAACAATGTCATCTCTGGAGCAAGTTGCCCCTGTCCTCGAACAGATTCTGAGCCCCCATAACGAGCTGCGCCGCGCGGCGGAGCAACAGCTATGGGAGTGGCGCCACGGCACACCCCACTTCCTCTTCCTCCTCTGCCGCCTCGCGACGCTGGAGCCGGCGGCGGCCGTCTCCGCGAGCCTCCGTCTCGTGGCGCTGTCCACGCTCAAGCAGCTGCTCTGCCCGCCCACGAGCGTCGCGGCGGCCGCGGGGGAGGCGGACGCCCTCGTGGCCACTCTCGACCCGGCGGAGCTGCTCCAGCTCCTGCAGCTGCTGCTCGCGGTGCTCACGGAGAGCAGGGCGGAGGACGAGGCGGGCGGTGCCGGCGCGGCGGACGGGCCGTCCTTTCTCACGCCCGCCTTCACGAGTCAGCTGTCCGCGACGCTGGGGCGCCTCGCGACACTGCTGGAGCAGCGCGAAGATGCACAGCTGCGGGCAGGCGCGCCCGGCCCCGGCGCGCTGGCACAGGGGCTGGATGCGGTGCTGCAGGCCTTCTCCTTCTTCTTCCAGGACCCGTTTGCCGCTGCCCCTGCGAACGCCCCGCAGCGGCTGCGGATCGCGCTGCGCATGGTGGAGGTGTGCCGGGAGCTGTTTGCCGCAGTGCGCGCGGACTCGCTCTGGCGCGAGGAGCTGCTGACCTTTGTCCCGCCGCTCCTCCAGCTTGCCTACGTGAGCGCGGGCGATGGCCGCCCCTCCCTCCAGGAGGCGGTGTCCACGCTGCGACTGCGCGCCCGTGCGGTGGAGCTGCTCCATGACATGTACACGTGGGAGCTGGGGGAGGCGCACGAGGAGGACGTGTCGCGCAGCCGCCACCACCGCAGCAGCAGCAGCAACAGCAACAAGAACCGCCGTAGCGACATGACGGAGCTCTTTTGGTCTCAGCGCGGCGCGCTGCTCACGGAGGTGCTGACCTCCGTGACGGCGTACAGCGGCGGCAGCAGTGTGGCGGCCGCACTGGCGGTCCCGTCCGCTGCGCCGTCCGACCCCGAGGCGCTCCTCGTCTGTCGCTATCAGATGGAGCTGCAGTTCCGCTGGAGCAGCTTCGTCGTCGACGTGCTGGTGCTCAGCAAGCTCTTGAAGAAGCTGCTGCTGGAGGACCAACGCACGCAACGCCACGACTTTGCCACGACGCTGCTCCACGTCCTGCAGGAAGAGGCGTCGCTCTACGACGCGGTGCTGATGGCAGCATCGGGGGACGAGGACGAGGACGACACACACGGCGGCAGCGAGGCCCTGGCGCTGCCCCTCCGCGCCGAGGCGGTGGAGCAGGCGGTCGCCGCCGCGCGCGCCTTCTTCCGCCAGCTCGTCGCGAAGCGGTGGCTGTTGGTGGAGCACACCCTGCGGCTGCCCGCGGCGGCGCGCGACCCGTTTGTGCAGTACCTGTCGCAGCACCGCGACGAGGACGACGACGGCGCGCCGGCTGCCCCCGCGGCTCCCTCGTCGTCCCCCTTTCTGGACCTGGCGCGCGTGTACTGCCTCCTGGAGGAGCGCGAGCGGCAGCAGTGGCAGACGGATGCGAACCTCTTCCTCCGACATGAGGAGGAGCGGGAGGAGGAGATTGGCTGGACGACGCGCGACGCGGTGAGCTTCCTCTTCACCCGGTGCATCCACCTCGCGGGCCCGCCCTTCCTGCGCCATACGCTCGAGCGTCTACACGCCTTTCTGTTCCAGCCGCCGCCCGCCGCCGCGGCGGCGCTCCCGCGCTACGGGAGAGAGCGGGAGGTCGGGCTCTTCCTCATGGACGCGGTGCTGCGGCAGAACGGCGACACGATGGTGCGCTGCGGCGGCACCGACTTCGCGCCGCTGATGCAGGTGCTGCTGACGCAGGACACGGCGCAGAGCGCCGACGCCGTGCTGGCCGCGCGCGCGCTGTCCGTGCTGGGCGGCATGGTGCAGTACATGCGGCGGGAGCAGCAGCACCACCAGCGGCAGCGGCCGAAGAAGCCCCAGCGCCGCTGTGCGGCCGGCGCGGAGGAGGACGCGGGGGCAGCGCAGGCGCTCGCACTGCAGGAGCTGCACCGCTCGCTCCTGCGGCAGATCTTCGCGTCGCTCGCGGCGGCGATGGAGGCCGCGGAGGGCGGCCCGGCAGCACGGCTCATCCCAGCCGCCGCCTGCAGGCTCCTGCGGGACCTGCTCCGCGCTGCATCCGGCGCCACCCTTCTGGCGTACTTCCCGCAGGGCCACCGCTGCCTCCTGCAGCTGCTCGTGTGCGCCACGGAGGGGTCCGCGGCGGGGCCGCCGCAGCCGTGGCTGCAGGACGAGCTGCTGTACCTCGTCTTCGACGTCCTCTGCGCCTACCTCCGCGCGGTGCACAAGTTCGTCTGCGGAGGCACCGGGCGCGAGCCCCTCCGCGCGGTGCTGGAGAGCCAGGTCGACCCCGCCGCGCCGGCGCTGCTCTTTGCCTGCTGGCAGCAGCACCTGGACGACCCGAGCGTGGCCGACTGCGTGCTCGACGCACTGCGCGCGGTGCTGCCCTTCCCGGCCACCCACGACGCGCTGCGCGCGCAGCTGCCTTGGTGCGAGCACCTGCTGCAGGGCGGCGGCGGGCCCGCCGAGCGCTGCCTCCTGCCGCAGGTGCTGCGCCTCCTCGCCCACCTCGTGCGCGGCGACGGCGGTGCCGGCGCCGCCCTGCGCGCAGCCGTCGCGCCCGGCGTGCTGGCCGGCGCCTGCGCCGTCATGCTCGGGGAGGAGGAGGAGGAGGGCGCGGTGCTGGCCGCCGCTGCGAGCTGCCTCACCGCGCTGCTGCGGCGCCTGCCCGCGGGCCACCCCTTGCCGCCCGTGTACCTGCCCGTCTCCGTAGTGGACCAGTGCCCCTACGGCATCGCGCCGGTGGATGGGGCGGCCGCCGGTGCGCTGCTGCCGTGCCGGCTGGCGAGCGTGCTGACGGCGCTCGTGCAGCACGTGCTGCGGCCGTCGCAGCCGGAGGCCGCGCTGCTGTCCATCGGCCCCTTCCTCGCGGCGCTGATGCGGCACGCGGCCGTGCTGCAGCCGGCGGAGGTCGCCGCGAGCGTGGAGGCCATCCTCGTGCGCCTGCAGGCCGCCCGCACGAGCAGCGTCGCGCAGCAGCTGCTGGCCCCGCTGGCGGTGCTGCTGCGGCAGCACCCCGGGCCCTTCCTCGAGGTCCTCGCCGGCGGCCGCGCGGACGCGGCACGCGTGGCGCTGCTCTTTCGGCTGTGGCTCCCGCAGCTGCAGCAGACGCTCGGCACCCGCCCGGTGCTGCGGGCCTGCGATGCGCTGCTGCAGATCCTCCTCGGGTGGCCCGCCTACGCGGCGCAGCTCGGCGGCGTCACGATCCCGTGCTGGGTCTCGCGCGCGGCCGCGGCCGGCGGCGGCGGCGCGGCGAAGAACAAGAAGCAGCGGCGCAAGCAGGCCTACGAGCAGCCCGCCTTCTCCTGCAGCCCGGTGCCGCCCGGGCAGGGGCCGGCCCCCGGGGAGGGCTGCGAGCCGCTGCCGCTGCCGGTCGCCCTCTTCCTTGCGCTGGCCAAGAGCATTCTGCATGTGATACGGCAGGCGGAGCAGGGCCTCGTAGAGCGGGAGGACAGCGAGACCGACGACGGCGAGGAGGGCGGTGCCGGCGATGGGGAGGACGAAGACGAGGAGCCGACGAGCAGCAGACCGTCCCGGCAGGGCCTCTTCCAGGAGGACGACGATGATGGAGAGGAATGGGAGGAGGAGGCGGAGGACGACGACGACGACGATGACACAGCCGGTGCCGAGCATGCCTCGCGGCCGCCGCGGCCCACCTCCTACATGCACGTCCTCAAGCCACAGCTGCAGCAGGTCTTCAGCGGCCTGGTGCCGCTCGTCGCGGAGCTGGGCCCTCCCACCGCGTGCTTCTTCAGTCCGGAGGAGGTGCAGCAACTCACCGCCTTTTTTGAGTTTATTCAGTCCTAACCAGACCATGTTGTGTTGCAGCGGTTTTTGCAGCAAGTGTGCGTGGTAATAAAATGATGTGCCGTGTCTAACACAACGCGATGCACACATCCTCACAAAAACGAGTACATAATATATATATATATATGTGTGTGTGTGCTTCACACAAACAAAGAAACAAAAAAGAAACTGCTATCATCGTCAGCAGCAAAGGGAACGCTAAACATTCTGTCAACACCTACATCATGTGTCTCTGCTTCCTCCTCGTAGCTTTTCTATTCTCTTCTTTTTTTTTGTAGCTCTACGTAGCCAAAAAAAAAAAAATAGATAATACAAATGCAACATCCACGACGGCCAGTGCCGTCATACAAGGCAAACTTGATCAATCAAAAGAACCCTTCCAAATTCGCCGTGAAGCAACGACTCCCCATCTCCTATGAGCCCGCAGCCATGGCAGATAACAATAGCAATAATACTCCGTACGGTGCCCCACGGGCCAGCATGGGTAACCCGCCGGACGACGACGATGCAGCGGGAGCAGCGGAGGGGTTGCCCACGGCCGCTGGGGGCCCAGTTCATATGGGCCTTGCACCCATCAGTCAGAATCAGACACCCGCGCGCGAGCAGAAGCCGGCTGCATCGCCCGCGCCGGTCCCACAAGCTAGCATCATCACCTTTGGCGCCCCTCAGGTTGAGTCCCACGTGGGAGTAAAAGGGGCGGCGGCTTCGCGCCACAGCGGTCCGTGGGTCTTCGATGCAGACGGCGGCGGCAACAAAAACCAACCGAATAATAACAACAATGCGTTTGTAATCGACGGGGCGCGCACGGGAGAGGAGGTGCTCATGAACAAGGTGCAGCCGCGCCAGGCAGCGCCGCGGCGCGTCAGCAACGCGCATGTGCCGCAGGAGGGGGGTAGCGACAACTCCCAAGCGGCGCTGCTGGCCGAGATCGACGCCCTCAAGCGCAAGCTCGCGCAGGCCAACGCGGAGCGCAAGGCGCAGGCCGACAAGATGAAGGCGTGGCGGAAGGACCTGCAGCAGCAGCAGCAGGCGTGGCTGAGCTGCGTCGAGGCGGAGCTGCTGGACCGCCGCGGCGCGGAGGTCGATGTGCTGCTGCAGCGCGAACAGGCACTGCAGCAGCTGGCGGCCGCGGCCGCCAAGGCCCTCCGCGCCGCGCTGGAGCGGATCCGCCAGGTAGAGATGCAGTACCGGCAGGAGAAGGAGAAGAGCATCAACCTGACCACGCAGCAGGCCGAGGCGCTGGACCGCGCGCGGGAAGAGTGGGAGGCGGCGCAGCGGCACCGCGAGGAGCGTGACGCGCAGCAGCGGGCGGCGTCGAGCCAGGCCAACGCCCAGTCGCAGACGCGCTGGGAGCAGGAGGTAGCGCGCCTCAAGAAGGAGCTGGCGGAGCAGCGCGCCGCGCACGACACGCAGGTGCAGCAGATGGAGGCGGAGAAGAGCGGCACGGAGGAGGAGCTGATGCGGCAGATCAACACGGTGAAGGTGCTCGTTGACAAGCAGGCACAGGATGCGTTTCTCGTCGCGCAGTGCCGACGCTTCGTGCACGCCATCTGCCAGCCGGGCTACAGCGTCGTCAAGGGGATCAACTTGGAGCCGGTAGAGAAGGACCGGACGGAGCCGACCGGGTACGTGCTGGTGCCGCTGATTGTGCTGCTCCACGGCTTCACGCTGCTGCCGGAGGGGGAGCGAAAGGAGGTCGTCCAGCAGTACGATGCCATCCAGGCCAAGATGAAAGCAGAAGAATAAAGAATGAGAGTCGCAAACGACTTCTTTTTGCTTCTTCTCGGTGTCATCATGATTGCACCTCCCTACCTCTACAACTGTATATTTGTGTTTCTGTATCTGTAATACTTGAATTATTATATTATGTTTCTTTCGTTTTTTTTTCTTTCTTTTCCCTATGATCATTCTTGTACAGTTCCACTCAAACGACATCGCACCCGTGCTGCAAACAGCACCGTTGCACATCCTCTCTCCTTCACAAAAGGATTCCTGTGTTTTCGCAGTGTGTGTTCCGTGTCTGTTCACCTCTTACTACTGTTTCTCTTCTCCCTCTTCGTCTTCCATCCGCAGCCTCTACTGTTTACCCCCCGTACTCCCCACCCACCCCCACCCCGCCGACCCGCGTCATGTTCCGCACCAGCCTCGCACGCCTCCAGGCGAAGGACATCGCCTTCGGCGACAAGGCCCGCCGCTCCATGCAGAAGGGGCTCAGCCGCGCTGTTGCGGCCGTTGCCACGACAATGGGCCCCAAGGGCCGCAACGTCATCATCGAGCAGGCATACGGCGCGCCGCGCGTCACGAAGGACGGTGTCACGGTCGCCCGCGCCATCGACTTCGAGGATCACTACGAGAACATGGGCGCGCAGCTGCTGAAGCAGGTCTGCAACCAGACGAACGATCTCGCCGGCGACGGCACGACCACCGCGGCGGTGCTCACGGACAGCATCTTCGCGGAGGGCCTCAAGTGCCTCTCGCGCGGCACGAACCCGATCGACATGAAGCGCGGCATGGACGTCGCGGTCGCCTACGTACAGAGCAGCATCCTCAAGCAGGCCCGCGAGCTCAAGACGTCGGAGGAGGTGGTGCGCGTCGCGACCATCAGCGCCAACGGTGACGCTGATATCGGTGACATGATCGGCAAGGCGATGGAGAAGGTCGGCCGCGACGGCGTCATCACGACGAAGGACGGCAACACGACCCAGACGGAGCTCGAAATTGTGGAGGGCATGAAGATCGAGCGCGGCTACATCAGCCCCTACTTTGCCACGGACGCCAAGACGCAGAAGGCGGAGCTCGAGGACCCCTTCGTGCTCGTCCACGCGAAGAAAATTAGTTCCATCCACACGCTCCTCCCCGCGCTCAACTACGTGGTGCAGCACAGCCGCCCGCTGCTCATCATCGCGGACGACGTCGAGAGCGAGGCGCTGACGACGCTCATTCTGAACCGCCTGCAGGGCAAGCTGAAGGTGTGCTGCGTGAAGGCGCCCGGCTTCGGCGACACGAAGGCCGGCATGCTGCAAGACATCGCCATCTTCACCGGCGCGCGCCTGCTCGGCGAGGAGGGCAGCAGCCTCGAGCTCGATGCCGAGAACTTCGACCCCAGTGTGTTTGGCACCGTCAAGAAGGCGACGGTCGGCAAGGACGAGACGGTCATCCTCAGCGGCGGCGGCGACGCTGCGGCGGTGCAGCAGCAGCTGGAGCTCCTGCGCGCGCTCGCGACGAATGAGCCTGTGCAGTACAACCGCGAGAAGCTGCAGGAGCGCCTCGCGAAGCTGAGCGGCGGCGTCGCGGTCATCAAGGTCGGCGGCGCCTCCGAGGTCGAGGTCAACGAGAAGAAGGACCGTGTCGTCGACGCCACCTGCGCGACGCGCGCGGCGGTGCAGGAGGGCATCGTGCCCGGCGGCGGCGTGGCGCTGCTGCGCGCGAGCAAGGCGCTCGATGAGCTGCTCAGCAACCCCGCGCTGTCCGCCGACCAGCGCACCGGCGTGCATATCATCCGCAACGCGATCCGCCTGCCGGCGATGATCATCGCGCGCAACGCGGGCAAGGAGGGCGCCGTCGTCGTCGAGAAGATCCTCGAGAACGCGAACGCCACCATCGGCTACGACGCGCAGAACGACCGCTACGTGGACATGTTCGAGGCTGGTATCATCGACCCCGCGCGCGTCGTGCACGTCGCGATCAATGACGCGTCCTCCGTCGCGAGCCTCATGATGACCGCCGAGGCCGCTGTCGTGCAGGCACCCAAGGAGAAGAAGGGCGAGAAGGACTCGAACAACAAGAAGAGCAGCAACGAGGAGGAGGAGGAGGACCTCTCGGGTCTCGGCGCCTACTAAGCCAGTCGCCGTTTGTGGCAGAACAAGGAGCACTAACTGCAGAAGAAGAAGAATACTAAAAAGAAAAAGAAGTAGTGAGGGTGAAAAAAAAAGAGAAGAACCAGTAGCTTTAAATGAAACAAGGAAGGAGAGTATGATTATGGCCAGCTACGTTTTTTCTCCTACCCCACACTTTTTTTTTCTTTTCTACTTCTGTACTTTCCTTTCCTCAGCAAGCGTCTCTTCTTCTTTTTTTCTTCTTACAGATAACGTTTTTTATCATTATTCGTGTTTTTCTGTTTCTCAGATATTTATTTATTCGATTTTTACTGTTGCTAGACGATGTGGGACTGAAGCAACAGTGAGAATTATTACTGTTATCATTTCTATTACTACACTTTTAACATCGTGGAAAAAAGAAAAGAAGTAATAAAAAGGCAAAAAAAAAACTCTCGCATTATCCCTCTCTATATATCTAACTTATTATTATTACAGCATAATTATAATATGATTTTGTATGAATGAATATCTACCTAGAATCTTTTCTTTTCGTTTGCCCTTCGACCTCGTTCGTGTGCGGCTTGGGCGATAGCATCCATCTGGTATACATTTAATGCGTTTCATCTATTCTCTTTTTTTCTCTCTCTCCTCCTCAGGTTTTTCACAGTTCTCTTAACGCTCTTTTCTCTCTCACTTTTTTTCTCTCCGTAAACCCTAATACTATTATTCTTATTACACCATCACGATGCTCCGCAGTGTTGTGAAACTCCAGGGCAAGGACGTGCGCTTCGGCGACAAGGCCCGCCGCTCCATGCAGAAGGGCGTCACGCGCGCGGTCGCGGCCGTCGCGACGACGCTCGGCCCCAAGGGCCGCAACGTCATCATCGAGCAGGCGTACGGCGCGCCCAAGATCACGAAGGACGGTGTCACGGTCGCCAAGGCGATCGAGTTCAAGGACCCCTTTGAGAACATGGGCGCGCAGCTGGTGCGCCAGGTGTGCAACAAGACGAACGACCTCGCCGGCGACGGCACGACGACGTCCGCCGTGCTCGTGGACAGCATCTTCGCGGAGGGCCTCAAGTGCATCGCGCAGGGCACGAACCCGATCGACATGAAGCGCGGCATGGACAAGTCCGTCGACATCATCCTCAAGAGCGTGAAGGAGCAGAGCCGGCCGGTGAAGGGCTCGGAGGACATTGTGCAGGTAGCCACCATCAGCGCCAACGGCGACGCCGAGATCGGCGGGATGATCGGCAAGGCGATGGAGAAGGTCGGCCGCGACGGCGTCATCACGTCGCAGGACGGCAAGACCATGCAGACGGAGCTCGAGATCGTCGAGGGCATGAGCATCGACCGCGGCTACATCAGCCCCTACTTCGTTACGGACGCCAAGACGCAGAAGGCGGAGCTCGAGGAGGCCCTCGTGCTCGTGAGCGCGAAGAAGATCGGCTCCATCCACTCCCTCCTCCCCGCGCTCAACCACGTCGCGCGCAGCGGCCGCCCGCTGCTCATCATCGCGGACGACGTCGAGAGCGAGGCGCTGACGACCCTCATCTTCAACAAGCTCCAGGGCAAGCTGAAGGTGTGCTGCGTGAAGGCGCCCGGCTTCGGCGACAACAAGACCGCCATGCTGCAGGACATGTCCATCTTCAGCGGCGCGCAGCTCGTCGGCGACGAGGGCACGGGCCTCGAGCTCGACGCCGAGAACTTCGACCCCAGCATCCTCGGCAGCGTCAAGAAGGTGACCGTGAACAAGGACGACACCGTGCTGCTCAACGGCGGCGGCGACGCCGCGGCCGTGAAGGAGCGCGTCGACCTCCTCCGCGAGCTCATCAAGAGCGAGACCAGTGAGTACAACAAGGACAAGCTGAAGGAGCGCCTCGCGAAGCTGAGCGGCGGCGTCGCGGTCATCAAGGTCGGCGGCGCCTCCGAGGTCGAGGTCAACGAGAAGAAGGACCGTATCGAGGATGCGCTCTGCGCGACGCGCGCGGCGGTGCAGGAGGGCATCGTCGCCGGCGGCGGCACGGCGCTGCTGCGCGCGAGCAAGGCGCTGGAGGCGCTCGAGGCCGACGCGAGCCTCACGCGCGACCAGCGCACTGGTGTGCAGATCATCCGAAACGCGATCCGCCTGCCGGCAATGAAGATCGTGTCCAACGCGGGCAAGGAGGGCGCCGTCGTCGTCGAGAAGATCCTCGAGAACGCGAACGCGACCGTCGGCTACGACGCGCTCAACGACCGCTACGTGGACATGTTCGAGGCTGGCATCATCGACCCCGCGCGCGTCGTGCGCGTGGCGATCAGCGACGCCACCTCCGTCGCGAGCCTCATGATGACCGCCGAGGCCGCCGTCGTCGACCTCCCCAAGGAGGCGCCGGCGATGCCGATGGGCGGCGGCATGGGTGGCATGGGCGGCATGGGCGGCATGGGCTTCTAAGTCAACTCGCACCCGCTGACTGTACAACACAGAGAAGAAGAATATTAAAGTATAAGAGAGATCAGATCACCATTAAAAGAAAAGGAAAAGATAAAAAATGATTGGTCAAGCTCAAAGACGAAAAAAGCAGAGAAACAATCAATTTTGATAGCGAATGGACTGTATACTTTTTTTTTACTCACAATGAAAAAGAGAGTGGAGAAAAAAACGAGAGAGTGCGAATTAAGAGGTGGATATGACACAGACAGATACATAAAAAAAAAAAATTGTATGCACCATACCATTTGGAGGAAAAAAGAGTTTAGTGAGTGAAAGGTATGGCAATAAACACACTTGTTTTCTTTTTTTTTTCTGTTCACTTCTTTTAATTATCACTCTCTTCTTTTTTTTTTTTTATCGTTCTCCGATCTTTACTATTTTTAATTGTTTTTTACTAAAAAATTTTTTGTTTGTTTTTGACTTATATGAAAAAAAAAACGTAAAAAAAATGAGTATATTTAATTCCAGAAAACACTATGAGACAAGTCACATTGTGTTTGTTATTATTATTCAGTTTCCTTTTTATTTCGCTATTTTTTTTTTCGTTTTTCAATTCTCCATTTTTTTTTTCTCATTTGTTTGAGATTTAAAAAAAAAAAAAGAGAGAATGAAAAAAGGAAAAAAGAAGAAAAAAAAGAGAGACGTAATGATTTTGAGAACTTAAAATTCTGACTGTCGACAGCACCCCTCGGTTGGGATACAATTGTAATCGTGTTTGCTCAGACATCCGACAGCATGATAATTGAATGTGTCTTCTTCTTTACTTGAGCGCTTTCTCTTCTCCTCCTTTTGTTTTCTTCAATACATATAGCACAGAAAGAATCGAAAAAAAAAAAGAAAGGAGAGTGGCAGCGTACTCTCTTCATTTTCTTACCATTTCGCTTCTTGCTTTTCTTTTTGGCATTACCCTTTTTTAATCATATTATATACATATTTTTCCAATCCTCCTTCCATTGTGTCGTTTCATTTTTTTTTTCTGTGTGTATACGCGTACATCTATTAACCACCTACCACCACCCGTACAAACACACCCATAGAATCTATTAGAAGCTTCTTATTACTCCTTTTTCCTTCTTTTTAGTTCGTTTCTACACTTGCCATAAACACACACACAAACACATAGATACATCTCTCTATCCACATTTACATACATGTACAATGAGACTCACCACTATCGCTACACCGCCTCCCCGTCGCGGCGCTCGACGTCGCCGCTGTCGCCGTCGTCGGACCCGCCGCCGCGCGGCAAGCACCGGCTGCGGTCGGACTCGCTGCTGAGGGGCGGCGGCAGGCCCGCCTGGCAGCCGACGCGGCTGACCTCCTCCTACTGCGTCCTGCGCGCGACCGGCGCGCAGGACGACTACTACACGAGCTGCCTCTCCTGGGGCCAGCGCCACGTCGCCCTCGCCCTGCGCGAGCACGTGCTGCTCTTCCAGCCCCGCGAGCCGGAGCGCGGCGGGCGGCCCGCCGCCGCGGCGGCGCAGCGCCACACCACCGCCGCGATCACCTCCACCAAGACGTTCAACCCGCCGGACGGCGGCGGGCCGGAGCGGCACCCCAGCAGCGTCGCCATCGCCCGCAGCGACGACCGCACGCTCTTCCTCGGCTTCTCGGACGGCTCCGCGGAGCTGTACCGCAGCGTCGACGGCGGCGTGCTCGAGTCGACGATGCGCTTCGAGATGCCGGACGCGCTGGCGACGTGCTGCACGTGGCTGTCGCTGCTGGAGCCGCCGGACGGCCGCGGCGCGGCCCCCGCCTGGCGGCGCGGCTCGGGCCCGCCTCGGGGCCGCAGCTCGCCGCCGCCGCGGCCGTCGTCGCGAGCCCGCGGCCGCCCGCCAGCCCGCGCGACCACGTCGTGGCGCAGCTGCGCGGCACCATCCGCGCCATGGCGCCCTCGCTCAGCAGCGTCACCGCGATGGCCACCTCCGCCTACCACCCGACGCTCGCCGCGCTCGCGAGCTCCAGTGAGGGGCTGCTGCTGCTGGACCATCGCCAGCGGCGGCCCTGCGCCGTCTTCGCGAGCGGGCCGGCGAGCTCGCGCTGGTGGCAGCCGCCCAGCGGCGCCGGCACGCTGTACAACACCTCGCCCATGTACGCGTCGTCGGTCGGCAGCGGCGGCGCGCCGGAGCACCCCGACGCCTACGTGTACCGCGGCGCTGAGGAGGAGGAGGAGGAGGAGGAGGAGGAGGAAGAGTCCGAGGTGATCGACTGGTTCGGCCGCCACGAGGGCGGGGCCGCGCGGCTGGCGGCCGACGAGCGGCCCCCCGCGGACGACGACAGCGAGCTGGAGCGGGTGTCCGTGGACGAGGCCGAGCTGGCGGACGGCGCGGAGGAGCAGGCGGTGCTGCGCTACCTGCAGCAGGCGGTGGGCTACCTCCTGGCTCAGGACCGTCTCTGCAGCGTCGCCTTCAACGCCTGCGGCGAGCTCGTCGCGACCGGCAGCAGCGCCGGCGTCGTGACGGTCTGGTCCGTGCACCGGCACTGCCAGCCGCTCCACACCTTCACCTTCCAGCCGCACCTCGGCGGCGGCGAGGCGGCTGGCCGGCGCCACAGCACGGGCAGCGGCGGGCCCTGGCCGGGCGACCACCACAGCCGCTACCCGTCCTCCGTGTCCGGCACGCCGCGGTCGCAGAGCAGCCTGCACGGGCGCCACCGCAGCCCCATCGGCATCGGCGGCGGCGGCGCGCGCGTCGAGACGACTGTGAAGGCGCTCGCCTTCCACCCCACCCAGCCGTACGAGCTCGCCGTCGCCGGCGGCGTCGGCTCCGCCGGCGTGCGGCTGTACGACCTCGGCGACGGCGGCGGCGGCGGCCCGGACGACGACGACGCCTTCGCGGCCTCGCTGTCCGTGTACACGCCGGCGACCGGCGGCGGCGCGCCGCGCTGCGTGGCGGTGGGCGCGACGCAGGCGGCCGCGCTGCAGCTGCTGTACGCGCCCGACGGCGCCCACCTCGTCACCGCACACGGGCCGCTGCCGTCCGCCGGCGCCATCGCCTCGCCGCACCCCGCGGAGCTGACCGCCGCGAGCGCCAACGCGGCCGGCGGCGGCGGCGGCGCGGCGGCGCCGGGCGACCGGTGGCAGTCCAACGCGCTGCTCGTCTGGCGGCGCGGCGGCGAGGGCCACCACGAGGGCGGCGCCGCGCGGCAGGCACTGCAGCCCCTCTACGCCCTCCCCGGCCACCGGTCGCGGCCGCTGCACATCGCGATGCCGTACAGCGCGGCGGCGCCGGCGGCGGGGCCGCTGGGCAGCGAGCCGTGGTGCTTCGCGCGGGATGACAGCGGCGGCGCGGACGGCCCCGCCGCCGCCGCGCCGAGTCCCTACTTCGGCTGCGTCGCCTCCGTCGCCGGCGGTGCGGACGACAGCACGATCCGCTTCTGGGACATCTTCCAGAGCCGCTCCGCGGGCCGTCACACGGCCGCGCTGCCGCCGCCGCCGCCGTATCCGCCCTACGCGTCTGGCGGCGAAGGCTACGCGGAGACTGAGCTGCGATAGGACCTCTATATATTAGCTAAGAAAAGAAAAAATGGAACATTATAGACAAACATGGCGAGTGCCAGTGCACACACACACACACTGCCGTACATACACCTCTAGATAAATCGTTGGATGGTGTTACGATCGATAGAAACACAGAAACTTCTGAGTATATAATATGACAACATGGATACATGTATGTGTAGGTGTGTGGGTGTAAAGGGGAGGGGAGGGGGGATTGCGTATCCAAGCAGTTCGAAGAAAGAGACTGTGTGTCTTCTACAGTATTTACGTGTTTACAACTCGCAACTATCCTTTTTGTTGTTGTTGTTTTCGATGATGATTGCTGCCTCTTTTTTTTTAAAAAAAGTGCCTTCTCTCCTCCTCTCTCTCTCTCTCTCTTCACTTTTGTTCATGACATCAGCCTCTACTAGTATTCTTCTTACTACTATTTGAATATATACATACACCTATATATATATATATATATACAGAAAAGAAAAAAAACGCTTTCCAATGAGCAACGGCTTGGACGCTTCTAGCCTGCTCTTCTTTGCGGAGACGCTGCTGGTCTTCGGGGTGTTGCTCTATGTGCCGTACACGGAGATCGACTGGAAGGCCTACATGGACGAGGTGCACGGTGTCACCACGCCGCCGTTCGACCTCAACTACCTCCACCTGAAGGGCGACACGGGGCCCCTTGTGTACCCGGGCGGCTTCGTGTGGCTCTACAGCGGCCTGAGCATGCTCACCGCCGGCGGCACGGCGGTCGAGAGCGCGCAGTGTCTCTTCTGGGGGCTGTACGTGATGCTGCTAGCGCTTGTCTTCCGCTTCTATCGCAGGACGGGCGTGCCGCTGAAGGTGCTCATCACCGTATTTTTGTCCAAGCGCATCCGCAGCGTCGTGGTGCTGCGTCTCTTCAATGACACGTGGGCCATCTTTTTCGCCTACCTGATGGTGGCGTACTTTGCGTTTTACCGGCGCTTCCGCCTCGGCTGTTTTGTGTACAGCATCTCCGTGTCCATCAAGATGAACACGGTTCTCTTCGCACCTGGGCTGCTTTTCGTGCTCTTCTCGGCGGTGTCCATCCCGGAGGTCATCGTGTGCTTCCTCATCGGCCTCTCGTGGCAGCTGCTGTCGGCGGCGCCCTTCCTCTGCCATAACGCGCCGGCCTACCTCGAGAAGGCCTTTGAACTGAAGCGCGTCTTCACGCAGAAGTGGTCCGTCAACTATCAGTTCCTGCCGCCGGACATCTTTGTGAGCCCGGTGCTGAGCCTCGCGCTCGTGGGGCTGACAGTGCTGGCGTGGGGCACCATCGCGTGGCGCCGCTGGCGCCACCGCCGCTACACCGTCAGCGTGGTGGGCGCTGGCAACCCCGCGCGTGCCGCCGCCGAGGAGCGGCGCATCGGCACCGCCATCCTCCTGACACTCCTCGAGTCCAACTTCATCGGCGTCGCCTTCTCCCGCTCGATGCACTACCAGTTCATCATCTGGTTCATCTTTGGGCTGCCGCTGCTGCTCCACTTCACGCGGATGCCGTCCGTCCTACGCTTCGTGGTGATGGCCGCGATCCGGTACGGCTTCGAGGTGTACCCGCCGCAGCCCAGGTCGTCCGCCGCCGTCATGGGCGGGCTCCTCGTCGCGGTGCTCGCCGTGCTCTTCTTCGGGGATGACCAGAAGGTCGACCGCAGCGACCGCGCGGCCCTGCAGCCGAAGCCCAGAAAGGAGAAGAAGCCGAAGGAGCCGAAAGAGACAAAAGAACTGAAGGAGAAGAAGGGAACGAAAGGGTCGAAGGGGGCAAAGGGCCCGAAGGAGCCGGCGGCGGTGACAAAGAAGAAGCAGTAAAAACAAAGAACAGAAGACAACGAAGTGTATATATAGAGAGAGAGATTCGCACGTCCGTTTGGTGCGTGACTATCGTTACCGTTTCAGCATCACTTTTTTTTATTATTATTATCATTATTACAACAATATACTATGAATGGTGATGGCTCAGTGGTTTTCAGAACGTACAATCCGCTTTCTCGCTCTCTATTATGGCGATACATGACATGTCTTACGTTGATTGATGGTTATGCGATGTTTGCCTTTTTTTACTTTTCTACTATTCTCTCTCTCTCCCTCTCTCGTTCTCTTCTTTTTTTTTTTTGATCATATGTATGTGGTAATAGGAGTGTTATATAGCATATAAATCTATATATATATATATATATATATATATATT
>AUXH01000101.1:0-41080 GCA_000482145.1 Strigomonas culicis
ACAGGTGCTTGGCGACGAAGGCGGTGCGGTCGGGAGCGCTGCCGACATCCGCCGCCCACTCCGTGTCCTTGAAGAAGGCGATGCTGCGGCGCAGCGCGCGGCGGCGTGGCACCGCCGCACGCACCCGCACTGTAGTGTCGGGCCATGGCCGTGGCGCGCAGTCGACCGCGTGCGCGGGGAAGAAGGGGTCGATCACCACGCTGTCGCAGCCCAGGCGCTCCGCCGCCGCCGCCGCGAGGAAGCCGTTGCCGCCACCGACGTCGACGACGCACTCGAGGGAGAAGTCCGGCTGCCGTTGCCGCACGTCGGCGACGCAGCGCGCGAGCAGCTCGCCGATGGCGACCTCCTGCGGCAGGTTCTCCAGCTCGTGGAGGTGCGAGCGGTCCGGCAGGTACAGCGAGTACTGGTCGATGAGCGCCGCCCAGCGCTGTGTGACCGCGCTGTTCTCTTCACGGAAGACGGACAATGCCTTGACACCCGCCTCCGCAAGGGTGATGTCCGGTGCCGCAGCCGCAGAGGCGCCAGGGTCGCGCGCCGTGCGACCAAGGCGGTCTGCCCTTGCCGCGCTGAGCTCCTCGGCCAGGCGGGCCGCGATGGCGCGCGACCACAGGTGCTCCAGCGACGGATGCGGCGGCGCGGTCAGCGCTCCGTCGAACCCGTGCTCGACGAGGCGCAGCACGAGACGGTCGGACAGGTGGGCGGACAGGGCCTGCAGGTGCGCCCGCGCCAGCGGGCCCTCGCACGGGAGGGAGGAGGGCGCGCCCTCCGTGTGGCTGACATACTCGCACAGCTGCGCGTGCGCGGGGGCGCCGACGCCCTGCGTGGCGCGCGGCAGTCCCAGGAGGGGCCGCAGGAACTGTGTCACGACGCGTGCGCTGTGGTAGGGATGGGCCCTGCACGTGAACTTGGGCACGAAGGCGTGCGGCGGGGGCGGGGGCTGGCCGGCGCGCTGGGCTGCCTTCAAAGGGCTCTTCCGCCGGAGGCACCACCAAGAGCGGGTTAGCATTGCATGCGCGCACAGGACACCGGCGCTGAGCCTTGGGAGTGAAAAGGGAACTCCGTGAGAGCAAGATCAAAAAGGTAGGAAGAGGGTGTGGAGAGGAGGGAAAAAAAAAACATGCGTGTTGTTCTATTCCATACTGTGTACACATTAAAACAATTGCTTGCAAACGTAGACGCTTATACACACCCCAAACAAACGGTGTTCTGTTACGACATCAAATCTCATTTGCACTCTTTTTTTTTTCTGTTAGCTTTAAAGGTCTATGGGATGCGGAAAAACACGATTACTCGTAAGTGCTGATTTCCTTTTTCAGCTGAAGGAGCGCCTCCTTCTTTGCGAGTAGCACGTCTGTCTTTTCCTTCCTAATTTTGGGGTCGTTCGTATACACGAGCTCCTTCGCCGCTTCCGCGACCTCTCTCCCAATCTTGTTGATGGAGGCTAACAGGGCTGCCTGCGGCGTCTTGCGGCGCGGGGCGCCGGTGCGGCCGGCGGTCGGCGCGCCGCCTGTGCGCGCGCCGCCCTCGCTGCTCGCGCCCTCCACCCGCATCGCCTTGGAGGGGGCCAGCAGCACACAGTCATCGTCCTCGGCGTGCTGCACGGCGTGCTCCAGCGGCACGTCCTCCACGCCGTCGTAGAAGCACGCGCGCCTCGCGAGCACGCCGGACCGGTGGACGCCCTGCACGACGGCGTCCTGCGCGGCCGCCTGCAGCTCGAGGTCGGCGCGCTCCGCGGGTATGGCTAACTCATCGCGCAGATCCTCTAGTGTGCGCTTGGCGGACTTGGAGAGGCTCGTCGCCGTGCCGTAGTGCATGAGGAAAACGCGGCAGGCGCCGCGGTAGACGCACAGCTCCTCCTCCCGCGCCACTTTGTAGAGCGCGTAGGAGGGGATGGGGCGGAGCGAGCCGCCGCCCTGCTTCTGCGCCTCGCGCAGCGACGCGTACACCATGATGGGCGCGCTCTGCTCGTCGTACGACATGCGGCGTATGAAGGGCACACGTACGTTTAGTAAAGTGTGTTTCTGCCGTGTTTTTTTCTTTTCCGTTCCGTTCTCACGCGCTCACTGCGGTAAGCAAGGCGATGACAGAACAACAACTATAAAATCTTGTGAGAGAGAAACAAGAGAGTATGAGAGAGAAAAAAAAAACGTGAACACGTACAGTGCGTATCAGATTGCATCAGTTTTTTTTTTCCCTCTATGTGGAGATTGCTCCTTATTGCTATGCATGTGTCAGTGGACATTCCTGTCCTTGTACTTACACTCCTGTGTGCTTGCCGAGCTAGGTCAGAGCGTACACATGCACTCGCTTACAACGCTGTCAGATCTTCATAGGGAAGCCTGCTTCAGCTTTAATAAGAATAGGGTCAGAACAAAGAAGCGAAAGAAAGCACGGAGGAGCCCTACAAGAATCAGCCATCACTTACAGTGGCGGCAGGTCCAGTGTGGCGGACTGCGTTCCATCAAGCAGATCTCTCAGGAAGTTGTCCATGGTCTGGTGCTTCGGCTTCACGGCGGCCTTCATTTTCTGCTTGCGAATAGCCACCAGCGTCACGGGGGTGACGCTCGCCTCCGCGGTGGCCTCCGGTGCCTTGTCCCCCGGCAGCGACGCCACCCACTCGGTCCACGCATCCTTCTCGGGCCCGTTGAGGATGCGGACCGTGAAGCGGCTGTCCTTCGCGAGCAGCGGGATGCAGAGCGGCGTGCTCTGGTCCTCGCGGTGGTCCCCCACCAGCACGAGGAAGCCCTTTCCCTCCGCCGCCGCCTTCATGTCCCGGTCCTTCTGGTAGTAGAGCAGCACGGGCCCGCCGCCGCCGCGGCCCGCGCCAGCCGCCGCCGGCTCGTCGCCGCCGGGAGCGGGGGCTGCTGCTGCTGCTGCTGCTGCTGCGCCGGCAGGCGCACCCCCGGCCGCGTTGTTGTTGTTGTTGTTGTCGTCCTCATCCGCGTTTTCGGGAGCGCGGGGAAAGAGGCGGTCGCCCATAAACCGCTGCACGAGGTACATCAAGAAGAAGGGCACCACGTTCTTGGAGTAGGGCTTGATCAGGTCATACACCATCGTCAGCATGCCCCAGTAGTGCCGCGAGAGCTCGATGTGGAAGGCGTGGCCCTTCAAGAGCAGTGTCGTGAGAGAGGGCTCGAGTGCGATCGGCACGGTCCCCTCCGCGGTGGGGTCCACCACCGCCTCCATGTCGCGCACCATGATGCGGCCGGCCGACTTGTTCAGGAAGGAGCCGATGAGATAGACGTCGTCGTCGGCGCCGTCCTTCACGAGGAACACAATGGGGCCTGTGCTGTTCACGCCGTAGTGCGGGCGGAGGTGCGCGTCGAGGTCGACCAGACGGTTGAGGCAGATGTACGCGGTCTGGTAGCCCGAGTAGCGGTTCCGCGCGAAGAGCTGCACGAGGTTCTCCTCCGCGGCGGTGATGTCGTCGCGGCAGTTGCGGCGGGCCCAGACGATGCACTGCTCGCGGCACAGGTTGAGGTAGTTCGAGTCATCGAGATAGGGCACGACGCCCATCTTGGCGTGCTTGGGGGGCACGTACTCCGCCACAAACTCGAGCGTCTTCTCGTAGTTGAGCGCCGGCGCGGCGCCAATGTGGATGAAGCGGCAGCTCTTGCGGCCCGCCGCGCTCGTGGTGTTGGGCAGCACATCCGTGGAGACCACGATGAACTCCGGCAGCGCCACCGCGTCGCCGTAGCGGTCCCTCACGTCGATCTCCATCTGGCAGTACTCCTCCACGAAGTAGCGCAGATGGTTGCGCGGCACCGTGCGCACGGTCAGCTGCTCGTGCTGGATCTGCAGGGAGAGGGGGATGGACTCTGCCGTAATCTTCGGGAACAGCACGACGGTGGAGCGACCCTCCGCGCGAGGCGCCTGCAGGAACTTCACCAGGTCGTCGGCCTCCTTCACATCGAGCGCGTTGATGCTCTTGTAGGGGAGGGAGAAGAAGGCCATCACGAAGTCGAGCAGCTGCTCGAAGATGAGCTTGTCCTTGAAGGTGCGCAGCGCGCCGTTGATGCTGTGGAGGAACCACTTCTGGCCGTCAATGATGGCCACCACCTGCGGCGCACCGCGGTACTTGATATCCAGCTCCTGCAGCAGCAGAGCGCCCTCCGGCGAGAGGGCGTCGATGCGGAACATCTCGAGCACCTTGGCGTCCACGAGCCCGGAGTGCGAGAGCGTCTCCCAGGCGTGTGAGTAGCGCCGACACTCGGAGGCGTCGTCGCCGTAGATGTGCAGCAGGTGGATCTTGCGCCCGCGGTAGTCGAGGATGCGCATGAGCAGCGCCATGGACTCGAGCGTGGGGGTGCGGGAGAAGATGGGCGGCCGCTGATGGTAGAACTCAAAGATCTCGTCCGCGCTGTATTCGTTCGGGTTCGGGGCCTCGCCGTGGATGACGCCCTGCTTGTCGTACAGCTCACGCTTCTTGTCGTCGGAGAGGACCTCGTAGGCGCGGAGGATCTTTGCCATGAACTCCTTCGCTTCATCCTTCTCATTTAGTGTGTCCTTCAGGTCGGGGTGGTTCTCACGCGTCAGCTTGCGGAACTGCTTTCGGATCTCCGCCTTGGTGGCATCCGGCGCCAGGTTCATCGCGTCATACAGCTCCTTGTTCGCTACGCTGAAAGCGCTAGTGGCACATGTGAACAGCAGAATGAGCACACACGCCAGAAGGACTGTCCATCGAGGACGGGAGACAATCCGATTGAGCATCACAAAGCGAAAAAGCGGTTCCTGGTGTACACTTATGACGTGTATAGGCGCGTATATGTTGAAAATGAACGAGCAAACAAAAAGAAAAGGAAGCCAATAATTGTTAGGTGGAAGTTGAAATAAAACAAAAAAAAAGAAGAGAAACAAGTTATTACTGATGATAAAAACCAAAAAGAGTTATTATGTTGTATAATCTCCAATCTTTTTATTACTCGATTGTTGACTGTTTACTAGAATGATTACTAATAATTTAGTTAAACGGACTTCTGAGAGGAAACACACACACACACACACACACACACACACACACGGAAGAAGAAGAAACGAGAATAGAAGCAATCGAAAAAGGTCAAAAGAGAGTTTCTCAAGGTAGCATTGTATACCAAGTTCGTCGCCAATATCGGGAAACGAAGAGAAAAGGGATCGCCCTTTCAGATACTTGCATCCAGGTGAGTGATGACAAAAACAAACAAACAAAAAATAGGTTCAATAATAAATGAGAAAACAAAGGGGAAAAAAAGAGTTGAGATTCCCTCTTTTTTGTTTTTTATGTAAAATGTAAAGCAGGATTCAGAGAAGTAAAAATACTCATTAGTGTAATGATCTGTGGGGAAAAAAATGATGTATCTTCTGTTCAATTGCGTATATTCTGAAAAAAAAAAATGATGGTGTGATAATAAAAGCGTGAGGAGACCGGAAGACACCCTCAACACAGCTCTTGCTTGAGCAGCATGATTTCCTTCTCCGAGTCCACGCGGAGCCCTTCGTGTGCAGTGGTGGCACGGCGCATGCGCTCCGCCGTAGCGCAGAGCCGCTCTAGAATATGTAGGAGGGCTTCAGGCGGTAGGACCGCGGTGGAGGGCAGCTCTGTCTGAATGGTGTGCACCAGGCCCTCGAGCGCGGGCCCGTCGCCGGCTGTGCAGCGGTCGACGGCCCACCTCTCCAGGATGGCAACGAGGAGGTCGACTTGGCCCTCGTCGACCTCCAGCTCCGCGCACGTGGCCGGCAGCGGCGGCACCGCCAGCGCCTCCTCGCCCGGGAGCGCGGCCGGAGGTGGCGGTGCGCCGAAAGGCCCTTGGAGCCGCTCCAGGGCCGCGGCCAGCTCCACCGCGTCGTCGTTGTCGTTGTCGTCGTCCTCGCTGTCGCCGCGCTCCGCGGCGAGCTGCTGGAGGAGGTGCGCGACCTCGTCGTCGAGCCGCCGCTGCTGGTCACGCGCCGCGTCGAGCTGCTGCGCGACACCCCCCACGTCCTGCCGCAGCCGCTGCAGCGCGGCCTCGCGCTCCTCCAGCGTGGCGCGGAGGGCGGCCATGCGCTGCGCGTGCGCGGCCGCCTCGTCGCGCAGCCCGTCCTGAAGGTCCTGCACGGCCTGCTGCTTCGCGGCCAGCGCGGTGCGCGTGTACGCCAGCGCGTCGCCCAGCCGCGCGGCCGCCTCCGTCTGCGCCAGGAGAGCGACGACCGCCCGCTCCCCCGCGTGGGCGTAGTTGTGGAGCTCCTGCTCGAGGCGGGTGAGGTCGGCGAGCAGCGCCTCCCCGTCCGCCGCCCGCTCCTGCTGCTCCGCCTGGCCCGCCGCCCACGCCGCCTCGCGCGCGACGAGACGGGTGGCGTGGCGCTGCACCTGTGCCTGGAGCAGCTCGCGCTCGACCAGCTGGCCGCTCCACGCCTCATGCGCGTGGAGCAGCTGCTGCCAGCGCTCGCGCGCCTCCGCGACCGCCGCCCCGGCGGCGGCCGGCCCGGGGAGGCCCAGCGCGGCGCACTGCGCCTGGAGGGCGGCCGCCGTCGCCTCCAGCGCTGTCAGCTCGTCCAGATAGGGCGCGACGGTCGCGCGCGCCTGGCGGCGCAGCAGCTCGACCGTCGCCCGCACGGCGCGGCACGGAGGGGCGCCGTCCTCCTGGGTGTGCTCGGCGGCACCCTCCTCCACCCCCTCTGCGGCCGCGGTGGTGGGGTCCGCGTCCTCGCCGCTGGCGACCGCGTCGGGCGGCGGGAGGGGCTCCGTGTGCAGCAGGTGGAAGAGCGCGCTCGCGTCGGGGCGGCCCGCGTGTGGCGGCGGCGGCGGCCCGTCCTGCGTCGCGGCCTCCCACGCACGGTGGCTGAGCGCGACGGCTTCCTGCAGCTCCGGGTGGCGGCACCACCCGCCGCGGGTCCACTCCAGCAGCAGCTTGGGCAGCTCGCCGCTCAGGACCCCGGTCGCGCGCATCTCGTCCAGGTGCGTGTGGAGGATCGCCGTGCGGCGCCGCACGTCGCCCACGAGCTGCTGGAAGTCGGCGACCGTCCGGTCCCCCACGCACGCACGGCCCTGCTGCAGCAGCTGCGTCAGCCGGGCGTCGTCACCGACGGCGCCGGTGACAAAGTGGTGAAGGGCGTGTGCGATCTTCTCCGACGACTGGTGCACGCGCGTGAAGAAGCTGAGGTCGCCGTCGAACTGAAACAGCGCGCTCTGGACGCTCTTCACGTGGCCCTCATTGGCTTTAGTGCGGCCTTCTGCCTCCTCCGCCTGGGCGTCCAGCGAGGCGCACTGCGCCTGCAGCTCCGAGATGACGGTCTGCTCCTGCGCCAGCGAGCCCTCCAGCTGCTGGATCTGTCCCTGAAGAGAGGCCACCTGCGTCAGGTCCTTGGTGCGTTGGTGAAACATGCTGATCGCCGCCGCGCGCGCCGCATCAAACGCCTCCTCGGTGGTGCCGCTCTGGGCCTTTCCTTCCTTCTGGAGTGCCTTCGGCCGTTGCGCCGCGTGCTGTGTGGGCTTCTGCTGCTGTTGCTGCTGCATCTGTAAGACAAGCGTGTGATAGTGTGCTTGATAAAAAAAAAAGAGAAAGACGTTTTTGCTTCTTTATTGGTTGTCTTCATGCATCAGTAAAAGAAAAGGAGAAATAAGACACGATGAATACGCAGAGAGATAGAAGAAAAAAAAAAATAGAACGTTTTAAGGGAAAAACTGTTTTTTCTTTTGAAATTGAACAATGTGCTGGATGATTGCATTACCTGTGGATTTATTTTATCTTGACAACGATGCGGTTTTCATTCCAGTGAATCGATGTGTCCATTTATGAACACCCCTTTATATCAGACCAGCCAAGTCCCCCTCTTCCTCCTCCAGCTCCCGCTCCTCGGCCTTCCGCCTCAGCCGCTCCAACTCTGCCTGCTGCAGTCGCTTGGGCAGCTTGGGCGCATGGTTCGCCTCGGGCACATAGAAACGCTTCTCCCCCCTCTCCGGGGCGGTCGGGTCCTCGCCCTCCTCCCCGTCCGCGCTGCTATCGTCCGCCGGGTCGGCGTCGCCCGAGTGCCAGAGGTCCACCTCCTCGCGGCCGCGCTTGAGGGACTGCACGGCGTCATCCACGCTGTCGCCCGGCTCGGCCAGCGGGTCCGCCGGTCGCGCGCGCTCCTCCTCCTCCTGGAAGGGGGCGTACTTGTGGTGGGCGGTGCGGTACCACTGCAGCGGGAAGGTCTGGTCGAAGAGGATGGTCGGCCCCTTGGGCGCGTGGCTCTGGGCTCCGTCGTGCGCCTGTTTGGCCGCGTTGATCTTCTTCTCTATCTGCTCGCTCTGTTCCATCTCGTACATGGCCCTGCGCTTCGCCTCCTCCTTGCGCTGCATGAACTTCATGCCCTTGAGCACCTCTAGCGTCTTGGCCTTGTCCATAGTGAAAGCGATACAACACTACTACACTATTAGAACACTTGGAAAAGAAGAAGAAATGTAGATGGAGTGGAAAAGAAACGAATACATGTGCATTCTACAAGTATGTACACCAACAACCGCAGTACGAACATTCTCTAGACAAACAATAACGATCAGTAAAAAGTAAAAGTAAAAAAAAACCATGGAAGCCAACAAGTGTTGAAATGTAGAAACTCAACCGTATCGTTCGCATCTACTTCTTCCAGCAATACATTACATCATGTTAAAGAAGAGCTTTCGTTCTCTCTTTCTCTATGCGTCTTTCGTTTGCTTACCAGTCTCACAGCTTTCGCCCCCTGCCGATCATCCCGAACCGAAACCCCGAGATGCCATCGGCCGTGTCGACTCTGCTTTGGTTGTGGAGCACCTTCATGCGGCCACCGACCGTGGGGTGCAGCAGCGCGAGCCCCACGTTCATGTAGGCACCAGTTCCGTTCATGTCGAGCACAAATTGCGGTGTCGCGGACGTAACCGTATCGGGTGGCGGCGGCGGTGGCGGCAGCTGCATCCGCTCCTCGGCCGAGACGGCCTGCTTGTCAAGCACGCGGAGGTTCGTCAGACACGACAGCACCGTCGCCCGGTACTGCGTCTTCCGCGCCATGGGGTTGCCAATGCAGAGAAGCGAAGAGACGGGGGTGCTCACGAGCACAGAGAGCACCGCGCCGACGTCGGCGAGACGGTTGGCGCCAATGCTCAGTGTCTTGAGGTGGCGCAGCTTGGCCAGTCCCTCCACGGCACGGAGGACGTTGTCGTTGGCGGAGACGATATTGATCATGGTGCAGTTCGCGAAGCACTCCGCGCCGAACTCGCGCAGTCGGTTGCCGTCGACGAGGAGCTCGCGCAGCTGCGGCAGCCTGTCGAGGCCGCGGTCGAGCACTGTGAGCCCGTTCTGCGAGAGGTTGAGGAACTTGAGGCGCGGCAGGTCCAGTGCCGCCCGCACGAGGTCGTCGATGCCGTTCGACGCGAGCGACAGCGACTCGAGCTGCGGAAGCCCGCGCAGGGTGTCACCGATGGCGGGGCTGCTCGCCGGCACGCTGCCGACGCGGTTGTGCGACAGGTCCAGCGCGCGCAGGTACCGCAGGTGCGCCACCGCGTCCACGCGCGAGAGCGTGTTGTACTCCAGGCGCAGGATGATCAGACTAGGGAAGCGGTCGAGCATGCTCACCTCCCGCAGGCCGCAGCGAGACAGGTCGAGTTCCACAACACTGCCCCACGACGACTCGGGCACCTTCACGCGCTCGGAGACCATGTCGCCGCTCATGCGCCCGGCGAACTCGCTGTTCGCCTTCTGCACCGTCGACGGTGCGATGGGCTGCCCGTTCAGCATCTTCAGCTGCTTGAAGTGGTACACAAAGTAGAGAAAGGCATCCTCCGGGGTGTTGTCGCCCTCCAGCGGGTTGCCGCTCATGTCCAGCACCTCGATGGCAGGCACCTCCCGCAGCGCGTAAAACTCGGCCGTGTCGTTCAGCTCGTTGTACGCCAGCAAGAGCACCTTCAGCTGCTTCAGCTGCGCTATGTAGTCCGTGTCCAGTGAGGTCAGGCGGTTGCCGTTGACGTTCAGCTCCACCAGCTCGCGGAGGACGCCCATTTCGGCAACCGAGGTGAGGTTGTTGAAGCCCAGGTTCACCACCCGGAGGTGGGTGAGCGACACGAGGCTCGGCAGGACGGCAATCTGGTTGCCTTGCACGTCGAGCGTCTCGAGCTTGTGGAGGCTGAGCACCGGCGCGAGCGAGGCGATGAAGTGGTTGCGCAGGAACAGATGCCGGAGGTTGACGAGAGACTCGCAGAAGTCGAGCGCGCGGGTGAGGCTGCTGCTGTACGCGAACGTCGTGATGAGATTGAGCGACGCGTGCCACAGCGGCTCCTGCGCCGAGGCGTTGGACGTCTTCCGCGGCGAGCGAGCGTTCATGCGCTGGATCGCCTTGATGACCTTGTTCAGCATAAAGCGCGAGCGCTCCTGCGGGTCCGTCAGCTCCGGTCTCGCGCAGAGGCCGGTGATGGCTGCCTCGTAGAAGCGGTACGGCACCACCGCGCCGTCTAGCGAGAAGACGTCCATGGTGCGCTCCGGGTCCCACGCGGCGGCGTTGGCGACCTGCACCACGTACTGCAGCGCCAGCGACGTGTTGCTGTCGCCCGTCTCCACGCTCTTCAGCGAGAAGTCCAGCGTGCGGTCGTAGAGCAGGCGCGCAACGGACTGCTGCGTGGGGAGCTCCCAGCGGAGCTGGTTGATCTGCACCAGCTGCCCCTGCATGATGGACTCCGTGAGGAGCGCGGTGAGGTACAGCTCTTGGTGGGGCCGGTTGAGGATGAAGAGGTTGCCCTCCGTCTGAAGGGACCGCAGACTCGGGAAGGTTCGCGGCACGCCTTCAAATGCCCGCACATCGTCGATGACGTTGTTGCTGATGTCCAGCACCAGAAGCTGTGCGAAGACAGCGGACCCAGCGTCAATGACAGCCAAATTGTTGTCCCTCAGGAATAAATACTGTAAGTTGGGGGCCGTTGTGCTCACGGCCGCCCATGCAAACGTGCTGATGTCATTTTTACTGAGATCGAGCGACGTGAGGGACGACAAGGTGGCCGTGCAAAACGTGTCTGGCACCGCCGTGATTTTCCTCCAGCGCAGCTGCACAAACGAAAGGTCCTCGACGGTGGTGCCGAGCTGCTGTGCGTAGGTGCCGAGGGTATGCACCGAAAGGGGTGCGCTCGTCGACGCCGACGACGCCTTCGCCTCTGCCGTGCTGACCACGCTCTCGGCCTGGCTCTGCACCTTCGCGACCTCCGCCTGCGCGATGGTGTCGGCGGTGCTCTCCTTCTGGCACTGCTGCATGACCTCCAGCAGCGGTGTGCCGAAATCCAGAACGTCGAGCCAGTCGGCCGGGTCCACGTTGGGCAGCTGCGCTCCGACGAAGTCCTGGAACACGTCTGGCTGTCCCAGGCACTCCTCCGTGTCCCCGCCACGGTCGACCTCTTCGCTCAGATACGTGTAGTCCACCACCCACTCCGGCACGACGAGCGTGCGGTCGAACATGTGCCACACCGCCACGTTCTTATCCTCCTCGTCCACTCGGAAGGCGCTCAGCACGTTGTCCGCAAAGACCTTCGCGTAGACGTGCTCCGCGATCATGCAGTGCTGGGTCGGCCCCTTCAGCTGCTCGCAGGCGCCCACGTAGGCGCGGCAGAGCACGACCTGCGCGGACAGGAGGCCGGGGCCCGCCGCGCGCGCAGCGAGGGAGGTGCGCTGCTTCTCCGCCTCCCGCAGCCGCAGCTCGTCGGCGACGAAGAGGCTGTTCGTCAGTGGGAAGCCCTCCCTCTGGCCGGAGGTCAGGCGCAGATACTGCGTCGTCGCCGGGTCCGTGCACGGGGCCGGCTGGACCCCGTAGACGAGGGCGTGTTGCAGCACCGCGTCTTGCAAATCGACCTGCGGTGCGACGGGGGCCGCGAGGGAGACGAAGGCGGCCTGGTGCGTCGGCTCCGCCATGTTAATGCAAAGCCCCTTCACGACGTGGTCGAAGTGGAGGCGTTGGCCGCGGTTGACGATGCGCCGGACACGGTTCACGCGGACGCCCTTGATACCCCTCCGGGTGAAGCGCTTCACGTCGAACTGCGACTGGATGGCGTCCACCGCCGCCTGAAACCACTCGTCCTTGGGCCCGCCCTCCTCGAGCTTGATGTTGCCGCCCGAGTGGAGCTCCGCGCAGAGCCGCTCTCGCAGCCGCTGCTGCAGCGCGGAGCTGCGCTCGACTGCACTCCGCAGTCCTGTGAGGAGTTTCTGCATGGCCACCGTGTGGGTGCCGATCGCGCGCTCCATATCGGCGCGCAGCGCGTCCAGCGCACTCGTGGCATAGGTCGCCTCCGGCTGCAGCAGCGTGCCGGCGGCGTAGGCCTGGCGCTCCGCGAGCTCCGCCGCGATGGGCGCGAGTGCGTCGGACAGGTCCCGCACGGAGGTGCACAGCGCCTTCACCTTTGCGTCCACCGCCTGCGAGGTGCGCCGCTCTAACACGTTCCAATTCTTTTCGACACTGGCGACGCGCGCCTTGTAGTACATGGCCTTCTTCGCGTGGATCGCCTCGGCCGTGCCGCGCTGCTCTGGCATGATGGCGTTGAAGTCGAGCTCCTCGAGCGAGTGCACGATGTGCACCGTGAAGGTGGTGTAGTTGTTCAGCTGGCTGAGCGGGTTCGGCCCGAAGAGCGGGTCCGCGAACCACAGCTTGCGCAGGCACGGCAGCACGGCGATGTGCGCGACGTCGTCGAGCGAGTGCAGCTGACAGCCGGAGAGGTTCAGCTCGTTCAGCCGGGAGAGCGTGGCCGAGAAGGGCAGATTGCTCAGCGACGCGATGGGGTTGCCGGCCATCCACAGCGCGCGCAGGTGCGTCATGTGCTGCACGTGGGTGATGGCCGTGATCTGATTGCGGCACAGCCACAGCTCGCGAATGTACTTGGTGTGCTGCAGGCCCTCCATCGACGTGATGCGGTTGCCTTGCAGGAAGAGCTTCCGCAACCTGGGCATGCTCTGGAGCCCTTCTATTTTTTGGATGTCGTTGTCGACCAGCCAGAGCTCTTCCATCAGCGTGAGACAGCTAATATCCTGCATGGATTGCAATCCCACGTGCATGAGCTTCACACAGGACAACTGCGGAAAGAAGCGGATCTGCGGGATGCGAGAGAAGGTCATGAGAAACATGTGCATCTCCGTCATCAGGTGCGGCGTTGTCAGCATCATGGCGCGCGACCACCCGTTGTTTTCGCCCATGACGGTAAGGGCCTCCTCCGTGTCCGCATTGCGGAACCCCTCCTGGATATCCTTCTTCATCTTTTCAATCTGCTCTGGGGAGAGCGTGACGCTACTCAGCCGCCCGGAGACGGAGCCGGTGGTGGGGCGGCTATTCCGTCGTGGCTGGGACATGCGCTAACGGCCTAAGCGGCTAATGAGGATCGGTAATACGTAGTCACGATGCAAAAACAAAAAAAAAGCGATGTTGGCTTGTTCCACGAAAACGTCTGGTGTTGGTCTGTCACGCGCTTGAGAAGGATAGGCTAAAGAAGAAGGGTTGAAAAGAAATGTACAATAAACGAAATAAAAGAAAAAAAACACAGAAAGGTGATGAAATAATAATAAAAATGGCAGTAATAATACCTGTGTTAAGGGAAGAAATAGATGAGGTGGAGAAGAGTTGTAAGAGAGAAGGTAAGTGATGCTCATAAAAAATAAATCGGGTGTGATACATATACACAAATGAAAAAGGAAATGCGAACGGTCCCGCTAGATGTGCTGATCGTATGATACAAAGGAGCCACGTCTATGCATGTGTGTGAGCAGAGCGCGCGAGCACACACGTGCTGCCTCATGGGCGACGGCCACACGGCCACAGCACCTCCGCGTGCCGAGGGCCGACCGTCTGCATCGCCTCCTCCTCCTCCTCCTCCCACGCGCAGACTAGCCTCGGCGTGTGTAGGTCGGCCGCGGTGGCCGTTGTGGCAAAGGAATAGTCGCTGTGCGGACGACGGGATGTCGACGCCACGACGTAGTCCGGCGAGGGGCTCCGCGGAGGGGAGGTGGGCGAGGAGGATGGCACGCCCGTGAGGTTGGGCGTCGCTGCAGCAAGCGCGGTGGAGGCGGCTGGGTGCGGCCGGGACACCTCCCGCAAGGACCTGTCGCGACACACGCGCCGGTCATTGGACGGCAGGAGGTAGAAGCCGCTCTTCGCCTGCGCCTCCGGGGAAAGCAGCGGCTGCTGTCCGGGGAGCACAAAGAGCGGCGTGTGCGCACGGTCGTCGTGCGCGACGCTGCAGCACGGCCGCACATCGCGAGGGAGACATTGCCGCACCAGACGGTAGAGGGTGGGCGCGAGCGCGTGGTTGTGGGGCGTGATCGCGTACATGCGACGGACCGCGTGGGGGTCGGCGCGGCCGTCCTCCGACAGGAGCCTCGACGTGTACAGCGGCGCGCTCACCGTGTGGATTTCCACCTCCGATATGTGCGTCGACCCGACGAGGCGGCAAATGTCCGCATACGCGATGCGGATCGTGAAGGCCGTCGCGCTCACGCGCAGCATCATGTGACCCTCCATGAGGACCAGCACACAGCCGTCCGCGACCACCGGCACGCAGTCATCCTCCGCGAGGATGACGCGCGCCCACAAGCTGTTATGGCCAACCTCAAACGACTTGGGGGTGCCGACGAACGGCAGTCCCACGGAGGGACGCAGAGAGGCTATGGAGAGTTTGTGTTGCTTCATTATGCAAACTATACCTTATCGTAGAAGATCAGCAGGTGCACATGGGAGGAGACAATGTTTGTGTATGTGTGTGTATGTACATGTGTATGCCAAAAAAAAGCATTCATGAAGTCGTGGTATCAGGTATTATACAATGCATCGGTGAGAAGCCTCACGGCTGTATTTTTCTTTCTTTTGGGACTACTCTTTCCCTATGTCATACGCATGTTGTAGGGCAAGTGATCCCGCATATGATCGCCACACGACAAGACTATTCCGAGGCGGTCTTTTCCACCTTCGCTCTCTTCTTGGCGCTCTTCTTCTCCATCTTCTTGATCTTGCGCAGCGCCCTTTGCTTCTCTTCGTCCCACTTCTTCGGGTCCAAGGCGCAGCGGATCACCGCGGAGGACAGCAGCAGCCCAAACAGGGGCGGCATGTAGCTGATGGTGCCGTTGAGGGCGCGGTCACGGCCGCCGGCCTCCTGGCGCTGCGGCTCGAGCGGCGGCAGGCCCTTCTCCCGGCTGTGCACGACGGTCACCGTGCCGGGGCCGACGCCCCTCTGCCGCAGGGCCTGCCGGCACGCGCGCGCCAGGCCGTCGTTCTCCGTGTCGAACAGGTCGCCGATCGTCACCTGAAGGGGGTCCAGCCGCCCGCCGGCGCCGCACGAGGAAAAGACGCGGATCTGCTGCTCAATGGCGGCGCAGAGCAAGGCGGTCTTGCACTCGACCGTGTCGATGCAGTCCACCACGCAGTCGTACCTCTGGCGCCGCAGCAGGTCCGCCGCGTCCTCCGCCGTGATGAGGCGCTCCATCGCGACGATGTGGCAGGCCGCGTTCACGTCGTGCAGCCGCCGCGCGAGGGCCTCCACCTTGCTCTGGCCGATGTTGCTGTCCAGGGCGATGAGCTGCCGGTTCTTGTTCGTCGCCGCGACGACGTCGTTGTCCACAAGGGTAATGCGGCCGACGCCGGCCCGCACGAGGGCCTCAGCGCAGTGGCCGCCCACACCGCCCACACCTGCTAGGAAGATGTTGCACTGCTGCAGGCGCTTGATACCAGCATCGCCAATGAGAATTTGCGTTCGCTCGTAAAGTGCCGTGTTCAACATCCTTACATATACAATAGAGTCTAAAAGCAGATGATGACTAGAGAAGCAACGAAAGGAGAGGATAATGGTAAAGAGGAGAAGATTGAGGGCTGCTCAAATGTGTAGCCTCGCTCCAGTGCGCTTAACAAAAGAAAAAGGACTATCCACCTTTTTTTTTTTACCGCTATTACTACTTTTTTTTCTTTCTCATAATAGTACTGATACACTTTTCGTCTCTGTCTTCTTCATATATGTGAATTACACCGTTAGGGGCTTGCGCAGATAGGCGGGGACACGCGCGCCTCGTGTGAGATATGCCATCAGCAACAGCTCTTGCACTTGTGGGGTCAAAGAAGGGAGCCGCGAGGTGCACTCCGTGGCCACACGTTCCAACTCCGCCAATATGGCCTGCACCAACCCACTGGGCAGCGAAGGGTCCACCAGCACTCGCTCCAGGACGGTGTGATGATGATGAGGGAGGAGCTCGTCCGTGCGACCGCTGGGCAGCTCATCTTGTCTGTAGCTGTGCAGGACAACCAGATAACTCTTTGCCAAGTCCTCGGTGCTCGGCCGTCTCTCGCTTCCTGCGCGGCTCGGCCGCACGTACAGCTGAATGAGGTCCATGCTGCAGGTCAGCAGAGCGCTCTGCACCCAGCGCGTCCAGCTGGCCGGCGTCGCGCCGCCCACGCGATCCAGGGCACGATCGCCAGCGCCGTGCACCTGCAGATAGTGCGCGTAGGCGTGCAGCAGCGGGAAGGCACCGGCCGCCAAGAGGCGCTGCACCGCCTCTCCGTCAGCGGCGGGGGCGCTCGCGGCCATGCGGTCCGACAGACGCAGCGAGCCCACCGTCGTCGCATGCAGCTGCGTGGCGTCGCGCCGCGCCGGTGCCCCGCCCGCGGCGGGCGGCGGGGCGCGGTACGGCCGCACGCAGATGCCGGCGGGCACCAGCAGGTAGTGCAGGAAGCTGTCGACGGCCGCCGCGGGGAGCGCCAGCGTGCGGCGCATCTCGGCCCGCACCGCGCGGAGCGCCGCGTCGTCGGCGTCCGCGCGCGTGGCCGGCACGCCGTCCGTCGGCGTGTGGCGACGGCGCACCCGCTCGTGCCGGTCGTCGCCGCGCTGCGCCCCCGCGAGGATGGAGACGAAAAACGTAACCCACGTGTCGGTCAGTTGCTTCCAGCGCACGGCCTCCTCGATGCGCTGCATGGGGCTGGGCAGAGCAGCGGCGCGGCGGCGCAGGGCCGCGAGCGCCTCGCGCATGCGCGTCGGTAGGCTCTCCTCGTCCGCGCGAAGCTCACCAAAGTGCACCATGTCCTTCCCCACCGCCGAAAGGGCGATCTGCTTCGCTGGCTCTGGCCGCGTGGACTCCGGCGAGTCCAGCGCGCACTCCATCTTCCAGTCCCCCATCACCTGGCTGGCGTGGCACAGTGCGCGCAGCGTAGATTGCGTGTCGCGCTGCCGCGCGACGTCCTCCGTCGAGAGCCAGTGAAACACGGACGGGTGGGGCCCGAACACAGAGGTAATGTACGCGCCAGCCTTTTGCAGCCCCGCCCCCTCGTCGCGCATCAAAGGGATGAGCTCTTTCAGCGGCTGCAGTGCTTCTTGGTACGCCGTGCTGGTGGTGCCCACGCGGCCGCGGCCCGTGAGGCACACGCTCGCCGCCGCCTCACGCGCCAGTACGGCCTCGAGCGCCGTCCTCGCCCGCCCCGACGTGAAGAGCGCGGCGGGGAGAAGGCGTGTGAGGCGCCTGAGGAAGAGAAGGGCCTCCGGGGCGCTGGCAAAGCAGGACGTGCCATTCGCCAAGGTGTACTGCTCGAGCACCACGGGTATGAGCGACACTGCGGTGTAGGCGCTCAGGCTTTTCTGCAGAGATGGGAGAAGCCGTGCGGACGGCGAGGGGGCGGGCTGGTCGCAGGACGCCCGACGGAGGTGCCACAGCAGCATGCGGGTCGCCTCCAACACATCACAGTGCCGCAGCAGAGTGTTCACCACCTCCAACGACGAGAGCACTGGGGAATCGCTGGAGCTCTTGGCTGGCAGACGACTGCTCGTCAGCAGGACGGCCAAGTATCGTTCCAACAGACACACGCTGAGCGACGGGACAGTCCGCGCAACGATGGGGGCCAGACGGCGCACCTCCTCGGCCGTCGCGCAGCGCAGCAGAAACTGGTGGACGCGGGAGATACCGAGGAGGTACGCGGTGCCCTGCAGCCGTGGCAGCTCGCGCAGAAATTTCGTGATGGAGGTCACCGTGTCCGCTCCACTGACCTCCGATGGCGCTCCGACGGGATCGGTGTCCGACATTTGTGATAGCGTGGAGGCATCGTAATGGGGCACCTCAAAGTAGTTCGTGTCGCGGCTGTGCCGGCGCAGCTTCACGGCCAGCCAGCGACCCTTGCGGCCGATGCGCTCCCCGCTTCGGAGTTCGCTTTGGAGGGCGTGAAGGTACAGCGGGAGCGACCGCGCCAGTCCTTTGCGCTCCCTCTGCCGACGTGCGGCGAGCCACTCCAGCGTCGCGAGCAGCACCAGCGGGTCCATCTCCGCGTGGCAGAGCGTGACGGCGTCCTGCACCACCTGCGTCACTTGTAGTCCGCCGAGGTGGCTGGTGTACGGCTTGCCGCTGCCCTGGACGTGGTGGCACAGGCACCGACTCCATGTGCTGCGGCGCAGCGCCTCCTCCGGACTGTCCGCGCGCCCCGCCGGCCGCGGCACGCGCGCGAGCACCTGCAGGAAGCGCAGGCCCACGTGCCCGCGCGCCTCCGCCGCGTGCGCGTAGAGACACCGCAGAATGAAGCGGCGCGCCTCCGCCGCGAGAGAGGGGTGGCACGCTGTATTGAGGAGCAGCGTCGCCGCGTCCACCACTTGCGGGGGCCGCATGTCCGCCTTCTGGGCGTCCAGCGCATGTAGAAGGGCGCGCCGCACCGGAAGCGAGCCCCTTGACGTCACAAGCGCCTCCTCCAGCATGGCAAGCAGCACGTTGCAGTCCAGACCAACCAGGCGATCGTGTAGCTGTTCAACGCTTGTGCTGCTCGGCAACGCGTACAGCGCGTCGGCCGCGCGGAGGGCAGTCTGGGCGTCGCCCCCTCTGCCTCCCTGTCGCTGCGGCGGCTCCTTCTTCACGAGAGGCGTGTGCGACTGCGGGAGAGGGGCCGCGTGGGGACCTGCCCGGGCCTTCGCCTGCTTGGGCCTCGGCTCCGCCGCGCTCCGAGGTGCGGGGCCGGCGGCGCGTGGCACGGGCAGCGGCTCGACGGAGGTCCGAGGGGGCGCCACGAGCGGGGGCTTGGCGGCGAAGAGGCCGGCCGAGTGTCTCTGCAGCTCCATCAGTTCCAGTTCCGCCTCGAAAGAAAACAAGATGTTACCGTCATTCGATGAAGTATCGAGGCGCTGCGGCGTGGCAGTGCACATCCGACGCATGCACATGGACAGACAACCGCTTCTTTGGCTGTTAGCAACGCGCAGGAAGCCTCTCGAATTAGGTTTTGTGAATATGTTTCTGGTGCATAGCGCTAGCTTTCGCATCCTAAATTAATAATAATTAAAAAAAAAACGTACGTATCTAATGAATAACACCTCTAAGATGTTTGTTCTTCCCTTTTATGGAAGCAGTGCTGTAAACGCTCTTCGTGTACAGCAACTCTACTACATCACAACAAAAAAAAACAAAACAAAAAAAAAGATTCGGCGGAGGTGAAAGAAGCACTGAGAGAAATACACAACACGAGTGAAGCCCACCATGTATGGGACGTGTACCATCTTGAAAAGGGACACATACTTGCTGCATATATGACCACAAGGTATGAATCATGAACAACAAAAACGTCAACAACAACCAACCAATTTAATTAGTCGGTGATATCTAAACTACCGTGGTATTCGTAATAAACTCTATTCCTTCTTTTCCCCCTTCACCTCCTCGACTTTAACGCGCTTCTTATCCTTTGCCTTCTCGAGCGCCGAGCTCTTCAGCTCGTCGAGGATGCCCTGCAGCTCTCCCTTTTCGGCCAGCGCCTTGAGCAGGGCGCCTATCATCGGATTGTAGTTAAACCGGCGGCGCTGGTTCTCCTCCCTCCCCTTGTTGCGCGCCTCCTGAAGAGCAGCTAGCTCCGCCTTCAGTATATCCGCCGACTGGCCCGCAGCCGTCGCCTCCGCAATCTGCTTCTCCACCACCGGGATGGGGTCGTTGACGACGGCCATCAGAGAGAAGGAGATGCCCTGGCCGTTGCCGGACTTGTCCGCCTGCGCGATCTCGTCCACGCGCTTCTGCACCGTGTTCATGAGCATCGTCTTGTAGTTCGCGTCGGTCGCCTCGGACTTCCACACGGGCTCGCTCTTGAGCCCATCGAGCTCCCAGATGGCGCCGAACTTGTACACGAAGGACACGTAGTGGAAGACGTCCCCCTTACCGGTGTAGACGCCCTCGTACTCGTAGAGCTCGAAGGGGGCGAAGGAGTTCTGGTTCTCGCGGAAGTCGACGCGGTCGCCGATGACGATGCCGCGCGAGTTGGGGTCGAGCGGCTGCGTGGCCTCCACCACCTCCTTCAGCGCGCTGCCCACCTCCAGCCGGTCCATGTTGTTCGCGAGCAGGTTCACTAGCGCCATCGTCGAGCACGCATTCGGGACCACCTGCTGGGCAAAGTAGACCATCTCGTTGGAGGGCACACCCGTGTTGGGCACCTCCACCGACCCCTCCGCCTTCCCCCACTTGAACAGGAAGAGCAGCCCGTAGACGTCCCTGAAGGACGCGAGCGCCTGCGGCTCCAGCGCGTACACCTCGTTCACCGCCACGCCTGTAACCTGAAACTTCTCCGTGATGAACTCCTCAAAGACGGCGGGGTCGCTTTCAATGGTCTTCCAGGAGGTCATTGTGCGTGTGTATGGGTGTATCTGTGCGAAGGATGTGCTAGGGCGCGTCTGCAGAATGGACTGCTAATCTACTTGGTTGGGAAAGAAAGAAGAGGAATTACACAAGAACTAACCACATAAGCATATATACGTAGAGAGAGAGAGAGAGAGAGTGAGAGAGAGAGAGAGAGATGAAGCGAATGTAAGGAAAGCTGCCAATGCCAGGGAATCGCAAACACATAATAAAGCACTCACTCCTCTCTGTTGTGGAAAGGTGTAGCCGTTCATGTGTGAATCAACGAACACGGACACAGTTTTATGAGTCTAATGAGAGAATAATCTCAAATGTACAAACACTAATACTCATTCGCCTTCCTTACGCAGTTGGCTTTGTTTGCCTCACAATTTCCTGGAGCTGCTCCAGGGCATTGAACGCCTCTTCAGAGTCTACGCTAAGGGCGAACACGTCTCTCTCTGTTGCGTCTTGTTTCTGATGCAGAAAAATGGACTGCGCCGCGGAGAGCGGACCCTTCTTGCGATCCGTCCGCGCGGAGAGCGTCAGGCGCAGAAGGACGGCGAGGTAGCCGGGGGTGCCCATGAACAGCCGCGCGGTCACGTACGTCTTGCCGCGGCAGCGGATCTCCACGGGCAGGCCCTGCTCCTCGGGGCTGCGCCCGCGCAGCATGCCGATGGTAGCGTGCGTCACCGCCCGGGGCGCGATGCGATCCACGTGCCTGCCCCTGCTGTCCGCGCGCGGCCACGCGACGAGGACGACGCAACTGCCGGTCTGCTTGAAGGCGGACACCATCGTCTCGAGGTCGCCGCACGGGCGGCTGGCGGGGTGCTGCAGGACGTGCATGAAGGTGTCCAGGCCGTCGAGCGCGACGAAGAGCCCCGCAAAGCGCAGCGAGTACGCCATCTCGTTCACCCATCCGTTGCACAGCAGCGCGAGGGCGACGTCGCGGACGACGGTGCTGCAGCTCGCCTCGCAGGCCGCGCGCAGCAGAGGGAACGACAGCCGCGCGAAGTCGCCCCACCGCTGCAGCACCGCCACCCCCACGAGCGGCACCACCTGGTGGTACGACAGAAAGTCCGGCGCCTCCGCGTGCGGCAGGAGCAGCTTCTCCCACAGCTCCGCGAGGAGCGCGCTGTGGCGCCGCAGGCGCGGCCGCTGCGCCGCGATGGCGTCCATCACCGTGCGCACGACCACCTGGTAGACGGAGGCAAAGCCGACCCACAGCGCCGAGCGGCCGCCGGACGGCGACGCGGACGCCGATGGCGGAAGGAACGCGGTCCAGTCAATCGGCACAAACAGATAGTTGAAGAACCGACCGCCCTCCGTCGCGGAGAGGATCGCGCGCTCGGCGAGCGCCGCCGCCGCGAAGGACTTGCCACTGTGGGAGGGGCCCTTCACCACGACGTAGGAGGCCCTCCTGGTCGGCGTGTCGGCCGGCGGGAAGGCCTCGCTGGCGTAGGAGGAGCCCAGCACCTCGCCGGGGGGCAGCTCGCGGCGCGCGTGAAAGGCAGCCCACTTTCGAGAGAAGAGCAGCTGCAGGGTGGCCGCGGCGTCCGCACACGGCTCAGCTGCGCCCGTCGCGCCCGCGTCCGGCGCGGGCAGCGTGGGGTTGACCGGCACCGTGTACGTTACGCCGTCAATCGTGATGGGGCGATGCGGCAGCTGCACGGGCCGCGGCCGCTGCTCCTTCGGCGCGGGGGCCTCGGCAGCGTCGGTGCGCGCGTAGCTGGCGGGAAAGGGTTGGGTGCTGGCGCTATGGGCCGCCTCTTCGGAGAAGAGACGACGCATGAGGTCCACGGCCTTCCGCTGGGGGTGTGGGTGGTCGGCCTCCGCCGCCGCGGAGGACGGGCGTGTGCCTTCTACATAGTCATCGCTGTTCGCGCTGGTCGGCTGCGTCGCGTATGCATCCTGCACGAAGGGCACCGGGCTCGTCGGCTGCATCCCCTCCACCGGCCGCGGCAAGGGCGAGAAGTTCGTATGAGGGTACGCGGGCCCCCCGTGTGGCGCCACGGCGGGCTGGGGGAGGGAGACCACGTCGCGCAGGTTGGCGTCTGCGGCGTGCAGGCCACCCGGAAAGATGCCGGTGCGGTTGTGCGCGTAGGGGACCGGGGGCGAGTCGCCGCTCGCGTAGGCCGCCGCCTCGGGCGCGTGGCCGCGCGGGGCGGCGACCGGCTTCGGGTCCGGGCTCACGTCGAAGGCCGCGGCCGGCACAGGGGCCGTCGGCGCCTGGCCCTCACGCGCGAGGAAGCCGGGCGTCGTGCTGGCAATGATGGAGCCCGCGGCCACGCACTCCCGCACACGCCACAGCGGCTTCCCAGCCAGCGTGTACATGAAGCGAAAGCCGCGGCCGGTGGTGGCCTCGGGCAGAGCGATGCCCGCGGTCAGGTACTGGCACAGGTCCGCGAACGTGTCCACGGACGGCGGCAGCTGCACGACGTGGGGTCGCACCATGCTGACATCATCGTTTCTATAAACTACAAGGCAGCTCATTTGTCTTAATCTAAATACGAAAAGATAAATATGTATTCTATTTTTTTTTCTTGTTATTGTGTATCACTACTCTACTACGTACTTGGGCACACGATGGTGCAGAGGGTTTGCGAGAGCAACGTGGGAGAAAAGAAGAGAGTATGAAGGTGTGCGTGTGTACTTGTACGTCTCCTTTAGTGAGTACCGTAAGAACCACCACAACAACACGAGACACACACACAACAAAAAAAAAAACTAGAATCCAGTCTACGCAGTACTGTAACGGCGGAAGGAAATAGTAAAGGTACACGGGCAATAACCATTTGTGTTCACATTAGAGCGATTTACCTTTTAGTGTGGAAGGCCGCCTTCACCTTTGTTAGATTCGGTAAGTTTTTGGGATCCGCCACCTTGGCGCGATACATATTGTACAGCTGTAGCCACTTGCTCTCGCCGTCTGTGCCGATGTAGGGTCCATGGCGCTGCAAGAGGGTGAGCGCATGCTGCGATGACAGGGGGCCGCCATCCGACCGCACGCCGGGCTGGCTCTGGAAGAGCAGCTGCAGGCACACGAGGTTGCAGATGGCGGCGTGGATGGACCACATCTCGTACGGTGGATAGAAGTCCTTGATGAGGTGCCAGATCACGACGAGCGACTTAAGCGCGTCGCAGCCCCCCGTCTCCGACGACAGGATGGCATCGTCGAGAAGGCTGCAGTGCGCGGCGGGGGACGTGCGTTCCTCCGCCTGAAGCTCCGCAAGGAGTGGGATGTAGTGCTTCCGCAACCCGTTCTCGCCGAAGAGGTCCGCGACGTCCCGCAGGGCGGGCGTCCCGCGCGGCTGCCGCACCTGCTCCACCGCCTTCACGATGAGCGACGTCAGCGGTAGGCACAGGAAATAAAACACAATGCGATAGATCCAGTTGACGGGGTGCACCTTCAGTGCGCGGACGTGACTCAGCTGCGCGTCGGCCCACGTGGCCAGCGCGCGGGCGTTGTCCGGAAAGCTACTCGTCATGTAGCGCGCGAGCAGCTCCCGAAAGGGCTGCCGGTGCGCGTCGTCCCAGTGGAAGCTCGCCTGGCAGTGGGCGCAGGTCACGTCCAGCGGTAGAAGCGGATCCGCGTCCGCGTTCGTGTCGCCCGGCACCGGCATGTGCGTGTACTGGGCGCACTGCGGGCAGCGCATGTACTCCTGGAGGGCCGCGGGGAGCGCGTCCTGCGCGCAGCGGCCGCAGCCGCACCAGAAGAGCCACGAGCGCAAGAACTCGCGCCGCTTGCCGAGTCCCATCAGAAAGTGCGCGTCGCCGAGGTACTTCACGTTGAGCATCTCGCCCGGCTTGATGTCGCTGACGGCGATCATCGTCACGGTGTGGTCGCGCGGGCTGTACTTCATGGCGATGTTTGCCTGGCAGTTGTGGTTCGCCAGCGCGCACACGCGGAAGAAGCCCGAGTGGAAGCAGTTGTACCGGCACATGAGGGAGAGGGTGAGCAGCTCGTCGAACGGCGCCTGCGCGAGGTCGGGGAAGAGGGTGCGCAGGTGGGAGCCCACTTTCTGCTGCGTCTCGTCGCTCACCTCGGACAGGTCGCGCGGCCACGCGCCGTGGAACTGCTGCCTGAAGCGGACGTAGTCCGCCGTGTTCGCCTCTTGCGCCGTGCGAAGGTGCGTCGCGAAGTGGGCCGCGATCTTCTCCGTCGTGAGGTCGCGCAGCGAGTTCAGCTCCGACTCGCCGAGGTCGGACGTGTACTGCTTCTCCACGAAGAGCACATCGTTCGCCTTGAAGTGCCCGCGGCTGACCATGTCCACGCCGCCGCGGTACTCCCACAGCTCGATGTCCTGCGACAGCCCCGACACGCCCAGCTCCTTCGCGATGTCATCCTCCGCGCCGGCGAGAATGCGCGTCGCCTCCTGGCTCGACAGCTGGCCCCGCTCGCGCTGCTCCCGCAGGAGGGGGCGCACATGCAGCAGCGAGTACACAAACGCCTCGAAGACGTAGCCGGCTTGCTGGCGCGCCGCCATCCAGCGGAGCCGCGGCTTGAGTGCGGTGGCATCTAGCGCAATGGCCTCCTGCGAGGCGGCCCCGCTCTTTTCGTAATCCTGTTTGTCCAAGTACGCGAGCGACAGGTTGGTGTACAGCACGACGAGCAGCTTTGTGCGCGCTTCACTGGCTGGGACACTTTCGAGCTGTTTCAGGCATGTCTGGTAGGCTTCTATCGAACCCTCTAGATCTCCCTTTGCGTATAGCTGATTGCCTTTGTTCTTGAGGTCTTCCACACCCTCCATCTTTTGCTTTCGTTATTAATGTGTATGGATGTATGTATGTGTGTCTGCGTGTGTGTGTGTGTGTGTGTGTGTGTGTGTCCACCTAATGAAAAATAATAATGAAGTGATTCGCTTATTAAGAGACTGGGAAGAGATGAAGCAACAGTTGTAGCGCTTGAATGAAAAACAAAAGCATACATACATACAAGTGTCCTGTACACATGGTTTGTCATCCACAACCTGAAATTCTTCGTTCTCGTTCAGAATTTGCTGTATTGTTTGTTGACTACAAACATCTGTAAATGAGCCACTTTATGGGAGCAGCAGTAACATCCACTACGCACGTAGAAATACACACACGCGCACCGATACACAGTTTTTTTTCCTTTTGACAAATAGAAACAGTGCTCACTAAATGAGCGTGCGCATAATGTCTCGCCAAGAAATACGGTTGTCACCGATATCATCGAGCAGCTTGGAGAACTTCGTCTCCGACACGACCTCTGTGTAGTCGTACGAGTAGATCATGTTGAACTGCCGGTAGTGGTCATAAATGTAGTGCGAGTAGGACCCAATGTAGCGCAGCAGAACGTTGCAGTTTTCGTTGGTGCCCTCTGGCAGCTCCCCCGTGAAGGGCAGCCACTGGAAGAGCTGCGGGGGCACACTGTAATCCAACGGGGCGTGCACAATCAGCACACGCTCGGGGTCCCGCACAGCCGCATGGAAGCCCGCCTCGTGCGTGCGGCGCCGCAGCTCCTCCTTGACGGCGGACGGCGCCTGGCGCAGCGGCCCCAGCAGCCGCCGCGTCATCTCGACGCGGACGAAGCGCTGCAGGGCGTCCGTCACCATCTTCGCCTTCTCGCGCAGCGCCTTCACGTACACCAGCCGTACCCGCTGCTGCTCGCCCATGTTGGCCACCACCACGACCGCGTACGCACGCTCCAGCCACCACAGGCGGCCCTCGGCGCCCTGCTGCCCCGCGCGCGTGCGGCTCTGCTGGCGACGGCGCAGGGCGGTGCGCAGCAGCAGGTCGTAGAACACCTCGACCGGGCGCACGCGGCTAGGCGTCGGCGGGACCTCCGCGACGATGATGCCCGGCAGGACGAAGGACACACCCGCGCTGTTGGTCAGGAGGCGGGGCCGCGCGGTGAGGTCCGCCATGGAGCCGTACTCGGGTGGCGGGCCGTCGCCCCGCACGGCGGGCGGCACCTGCGCGGTCACGTTCAGCGTCGTCTCGAGCTCCGCCACGAGCTGCGCCGCCAGCAGCTCGGGCGTCGTCTGGCTGGCCGCCTCCGTGTTGGCCTCGTGGTACTCCTGCGCGTGGAGAGAGGGGATGACGTCGTGCCGCAGCAGCCACTCGAGCAGCGACGGCGCCGTCGCCATGGTCTCCTTCAGCTGCGTCGCCACGACCAGCAGCGGGGCCGGCAGCTGGTTCAGGTAGGGGGCGGGGAACACCACCTCCGCCGGGTTGTGCATCCGCACAAGGTAGGTGCGCGCCATGCTGCACTCTTCCGTCGAGCCGGACAGCACCACCCACGGCGCACCGTGCAGCAGCGCCATGCGCAGCCCCTCCGCCAGGCGCTGTTCGTAGTGCACGCTGATCTGCTGGAGGTCGGGTGTGAGGAGGGCCGACTCCACAATGACGGAAGCGACGGGGATGGGTGTGATGTGCTGCGCCGCGCGGCGGCTGCGTACGAACTGCATCGTGTTGCGCCACGTGTCATCGACGTGCATCGCCGCCGAAGACCCCCGTGTCCCGGTCACGTCCTCGATATACGCCGTCTCACCGTTGAGATGATAGCCGTACGAGTGCCACTGCGTCAGGCGAAGCGTTGAGGTGTCCGTCTTCATCAGCCACATCTGACAGCTGAGAAGCGACACATAGCAGAGGAAGAAGACAATAAACGGAGATACTGCCAGTACTACGCTTCTAAAGTTCAGGGCCATGCGGGGCACTGGCTGGTGATACAGGGAAATACTATGAATAGGTGTGTGTGAAAACTGTTTTTTTTTCTGTTTTTATTTATTCTGCTTCTGTCCTTACACAGTGAAGGCAGAGAGTGTCTCTATTGTTTGTACTAACAAACAAAAAAATATATCTGTGTGTTGATAAGCACCAATTTATGTTAATACACGGATCTTTTCCTCAAAAGAGACAATGCAAGAAAGGAAAAGAAACTCTGTACACATGCGTATGGATACATCCAGGCGGGCAACAATAGGGAGAAAAAAAAATGCACCAAACAGTGTGAAAAAAAGCTCCATTTGCATATTTTGGTCTATCTAGCAATACAAGAACAGGAGAAAAAAAAAGTATGTAAACATCTAGTATCATGTATATATCATTACCAAGTCGGCAACTTGAAGCTACCTTTGGACTTAGACCTTGTCATTGCCTTTGGGGAGGCACTTGGTGTTTCCTTTGTCGTAGGAGCAATGCTTGCGGCCGCGCTCTTGGACTCTGGTTTCTTCGCGTCCGCCTCTTTTTTGGTGGGAGGAGGCTTGTCCGCCTTCTTTGTGTCAAGTTTCTCTACCTTTTTCTTCCATTTCTCCACGACTGGTGATTCGTCATCATCATCAAAGGAAGAGCGCTTCACAGCCTTGGGGGCCGCCATGATCGACTGCAGTGGGGGAGCTGGGCTGTTCTTGCGTGTGGTGGGGGCGCTGCTTTCCAGACTGACGTCACTGGTATCGCTGTCAAACGTGTCTGACTTGTGCTTTGCTCCCTTTGATGTCTTGGTGCTGGTAGCAGAGACGTCCGTTTTTTTCGTTCCTGCGGCTACTTCCGTGCTCTTCGTCGCACGTGGCGGAGTCGAATTCTCTTCCTTCTCTGGCACTTTCTTCTTCTCATTGGTGCCCCCCTTTGCTTTTACAGGTTCCTTCTTGACCTGCACCTCCTCGTCGGAGCTGTCGTCGAACGTGTGCTGTGTCGGTTTCGATTTTGCCACAGCCTTCTCCTCTTTCGGTTTTGCCTTAGCGGCAGCGGGGGCAGCCTTTGCCTTCGCGGGCGTCACGTCTGCGGAAGACGTGGAGGAGGAGGGGGAGGGGGACGCCAGTCGGGCGATGGACTTGAAGGAGCACCCCTTCGTCAGTGGCTCCCTCTCCGTGGCGACCTTGACGGACGGCTTGGCGGTAACCTTCTGCGGCGTGTCATCCGAGGAGGAGGTGGACTCGTCCTGCTTGACGAAGGACTTGATGCTCCGTACGGACGAGGCGCCCAGTATCATTGAAGCACCCGCCTGTGGGCTCTCGGGGGTCGCCACCGCCGCCGCTCGGGCAGCGGCCGCAGAGGGTGTTTCGGCCTTTGTCCGAGTGGCCTCCCCGCTGTCCAGCGTATCCAAGATAAAGGTGGGCTTCAGCTTCGCGCCGGGCAGCTTCTCGAAGATTGTCTGGATCGTCGGCGTCGGCGCCACCCCGTCGGTGCTGTTCGCCCCGGCGGAGAAGGTCGACAGCCGCCGCGGGTCCGGCATCGCCACCGCGGCCGGCTGCCCCTCCGCGGGTCGGGCGCCCGCCTCCTGTGCCTCGCGCCGCATCTCCTCGATGGGGCGCTTGCGGGGCAGCACCTTCTCCGTCGCGGATGGAGCCGGTATGTAGGGCGAGGAGACGTTCTCGTAGACGGAGCTGCGAAGGCTGAATGCAAGGTGGTCCCTCGGCTCTGCGGCCGCCGCGGCCTTGGACGCGCGCATGTGCTCCACCACCTCCTCCAGGTGCGCCACCTCGGACTTCCTCTCCTCGTACAGCGCCTGCCACTTGACCTGGGCCTGCTGCTCGGACCGCAGGCGGAGCAGCTCCGTCTCGTAGCGCGCGAGGTCGGCCTTGCGGGCCGCCGCGGACTCGTACAGCTCCAGCAGCGTCACCACCGCCTCCGTCGCGCGGAGCGCCGAGGTGGCGTACAGCGCCCGCTCTGCGGCGGGCACGGGGGTCGCGGCAGGCGGCAGGTGCACTTGCGTGGCGGCCGCCTCCAGTTTCGCAATGGTCCTCTTGAGCTCCTCGGCCCGACTCTCCTGCCCCGCCTTGACGTTGTCCACCGCGAGGCGGAATTCCTCCACCATCTGCTCGCGCGTGATGGACGGGGCGGCCGCCAGCGGCGCCGGGCGCTCCCTCGCGACCGGCGGGCTGTCCAGCACGGTGGTGACCTTCGACACGAGGTGGCTCATCTGGTCCGTCTGGGAGCGCATGAGGGACTCCAGGTAGGACAGGCTGGCGGCCGCGGCGCCCTTCTGCGACTCCATCTCTGCCCGCTTCGCGTCCAGCTGCCCCTGTAGCGTCGCCACGCGGATGCTCAGCTGTTTGCTGTCCTCCTCCGTGCGCTGCAGCGCCCGTCGGTGTTCGCACTGCAGCTGCGAAATCGTGCCGCGCTGCAGCAGCCACAGGTAGGACTCCCGCGCGGACTGCTCCGTCGCGACGAGGTACTGTCGCGCGTCGCACTCCTTCAGCTGCAGGCCGAGCGCGTTCTTCGTCGTGGCGACCTGGTACAGCATCGCGTTGGTGCGCGCCTGGTGCTCCGCCAGGGTCCGCATCTCCCCCTCCAGCAGCTCCACGTACTGGCGCGAGGAGCGCTCGGCCGCGGTCGGGGACGCCTCTACCCGCGGCGGCGCCGCGCCGCCCTCCGACTCCCCCAGCAGCGCGCGGAACGCAGCCGGGTGGATACGCCGCACCGGGTCCCTGTAGCGCGACGGGGACTGGCGCGCGGACGGGGCGTGCCGGCTGTCGCCCCAGCGCTGCAGCGGCGTCGCGCCGCCCCGCAGCAGCGCCTCCAGCTCGTCCAGCGCCCGGCTCCTCATACCGGTCCCGGGCTCGTGGGGCGCGGCCTCCCGTGCCTCGGAGGTGTGGTAGGGCGTCGTGAAGAGCCCTTTGGACGTGGCACTGCGGTACGTAAAGAGGCTAGAGTCCTTCTCCATCATTCCTTTGGGGGACGATGGGGTTATGGGGTTGAGAAGGGGGTCTCTTTTTCTATCAAAGAGAAACGAATATCTATAGATGTATATATATAAAGAGAGTATTACTTCCCTCAGTTAAAGTCCGCTCTATTTTGAACTTTGCTTAGAGGCTAGAAAGGAGCGTGGGGAGAAGAATGTACAATGATAGCAAAAACTGGCATATCCCATCATCAGGGACGTAAATGTATAGAAATAAAAACGAAAAAACTGCACTTCTCAAAATGATTGAGAACTCAGCTAATTAGAGAAACACAAAGCGACATCATTTTAAAAACAATGATGCTATTAATAACAACAAAGACTCACAAATATGCTCTTCCCTTTAGGGTAAGAAATACAATGATATATGGATATGAGCATGCATTTATAAATATGTATCATTTTATTGTTTTCTTTATTCGTCTGTTTGATTGTTTGTTTTCCTTCGAAGGAAGAACAGAAAGGAAAAGAGCATCTTGTTTACAACAGGAAGATGAAGAAATGAATAATGAATGACGAATTATTTAAGAACAGGAAAAACTATAACAACGTGAGAGAGAAAAAAAAAAGTAAACAGTCGATAGATGTATATGAGATATACAAGAAAGCACTTCTGTGGTCAGTGTGTACACACCTCTTTCATCTTCTGGGCCACATATTGAACGTTCGTCTCATTCAGTCCCGAAAAGGCGATTCTACCGTCTTGCGTCATGTAGATGTGGTGCTCCTCGCGCATCGCCGCCAGCTGGCTCATGCTCAGCCCGGTGAGGCTGGTCATGCCCACCCCCCGCGCGAGGTGGGAGAAGTCGCGCGGGCATCCGCACGCCGCCAGCTCCTCCACAAGGCGCTTACGGATGGAGTTCAGCCGGTCAGCCATGAGCTGCACCTCACTCTTCCACAGCCTTGTCAGCTCCGCGTCACCGAGGATGGTGCTGACAATCGTGGCACCGTAGATGGGCGGATTGCTGTAGAGCGACCGGGCGATCTGCGAGGCGTGCGAGAGAACCACCTCCCTCTCGCGCGGGTTCGCGCAGCCGACGTGGAGGCAGCCGACGCGGTGGCCGTACAGACCGAAGTTCTTCGCGAAGGACTGGGCGATGAAGAAGGCAGGCACCTTGGACCGGCTAATCGCCCGCGGGAGGAAGGCGTCCTTGTCCAAGTCACCCGTCGCAAAGCCCTGGTAGGCCATGTCGACGAACGGGATGAGCTTGCACTCCTCCATCGCGGCCACCACCTCCATCCACTGCTCGTGGGTGGGGTCGCTGCCGGTCGGGTTGTGGCAGCACGCGTGCAGCAGCACGAAGGAGTGCGCCGGCAGCTTCTTGATGTACGTCAGGAGCGCCGGCAGGTTGACCGTGTGCTTCTCCTCGTCATAGTACGGGTAGTACAGCAGGTTGAGCTTGGACTCCTTGTAGATGTTCACGTGGTTCGGGTACGTCGGCAACGACACGTTCATGTTGACCGACGACGTCCCGACGACGCGGCGGATGAGCTCACCGCCCAGGCGCAGCGCGCCGGTGCCACTCAGTGTCTGCACGCTGGCCACCCGCTCTAGCACCTCCTCGGGCATGTCGTCTCCGAAGCACACCTTCGTGGCGCGCTGCACGAACGTTGGTATGCCCGTGATGGGCGCGTAGTCCATGTCCGTGTGGTCGAGCGTCTGCACCGCCGCCCGCCGCACGCTCTCGAGCACGAAGGGCTTCCCATGGTCGTCGCGGTAAACGCCGACATAGAGGTTCGCCTTTTGGGGGAACGTGTCCGCGTTGAACGGCTTCACCAAGCCGAATATCGCATCGGCGGGCGCCGGCTTCACGGACTTGAAGAAGGAGCCGGTGCTCTGGCAGCGGCGTGACCAGCACAACGTCTCGCCGCCGCAGGCGCGCCAGTGCACGGGCGCCGATGGCAGTTGCTTGCGAAACATTCTATGAGCTCTCACAAAGGTACGTGTGTGTTTATAATGTATATATGTGTGCGTGCGTTTGTGCGTGTGAAGGTGTAAGAGAAACGAACTGGGAAAAGGCAATACGACGTAGAGGAGAAAGGCATGATGGCGACGATGACAGCAGCAATTGACATATCCAAATCTCTACCGAGTAAGACATTCCCTTTGCATTACTCGGCATAGGCTTCTCCTTGTTGTTCTGGTCCTTTTTGGATGTGCACGCCACTACACATGGGGTAGCACAGAAGACACTACATAATAAGAACACTACACTACCCAGAAGCGAAGGGTAAAGTGCGAAAAAACACATGCAAACGTAAAGAAAAAAAAAAGAGTATAGGAGCTCAACGCATAAACTCGTATACAAGGGTATCATCTTCTGTAAAGTAGCTCAATAGAAGCTATCGCAACGGGGTATACAAGATCGATTCCGTGGTCTGAGGGCTCATCGCTTCGGCCGACTCCCGTGCTGGCGCGATTGCACTGGAGAAGTTCTCCGTCACGGTTACTACATCGAAGGCGGGACTCTCCTCTATCGTGGTGACGCTGCATTTCGCGCCGCCGGTGTTCTGTCGCGTCAGGAAGGACATGGTAGATGTGGCGGCGGCGTCGCGGTGGCGCATGACCGGGCGGAGCGACTCGATGCTCTCCCTCTGTGTGTCCTCCAGCGGCTCCCCCTCCTCCAGCTGCAGGAGGGCCTCCGGTTGGTAGAGCACGTACCAGCACACGTTGGCCCGGCGCCGCCACTTGGGCACGCGGCACCACTCGGTCATAAACGTCAGCCAGAAGAGCGTGCTGCCGCCTAACAGGTGAAGCACGTAGAACCCGATCTGTGCGCTGTAGTGGTTCACGCACGCGTCGGTCGTCGGGCTGTTCCCCGTGGTGTACCCCTTGTGCTGCGCTATCATGGCCATCCACGCGATCTCCCAAATCAGGTAGGCTATATAGATGATGATGAGGGGGTCAAAAAAGAGTAAGGACCACGTCGACGTCTTGAGCAAAATACCTTTTCGAATCTTCAGGCGCATGCGCAGCATAACAAGGACGGCAAATAGGCTGTTGACAAACGCGTGTGCAATGCCCATCGACATCCACACGGCCTCGGCATAGTCGCATTCCGACGACACGATGACTGAGAAGCTCCAGACCAGTAGGCCGCCGTTAATAAACACGGCCATCAAGGAGAACAAGGGAGACGGACGGTCATCCGGGAACGCGGCGAAGCGGCAGGCGATGAGCAGATCGAGAAGCTTCAGGCGCGCCAGCTGCAGAAAATGATCCATAGCAAAGTATGTTTCGTGTGCCTCTATTCGTTGTTCTTGTTTCTTTTCTTCTTAACAGAATGACAAGTATGTTGTTCAGTGAGAAAGCGGAGAAGAGAGAAGCGACCATAAGAAAGGATATACAAGTAGAGAGAGAGAGAGAGAGGTAGCACCAGTAAACCTACCTGAGCGGCTCGTGCTGATCCTCGTGGACACACATGATGCGCAGTGAAAATATGATATAATTTGACTAGAAACATACAAGTGAGAGCTTCACACGGCGTTTGTGGAGTGTAAAACAGAAAAGGAAAGTCTGCATTCAACGAAACACACGCGACTACGAGATCGCCATGGACAGGAGAAAGCCGGCCGCTGTCACAAACGCGATGACTACATCGAATATCAATTTCGGGCAGAATATAGGAAACATCATAAGATGGTCCTTCTGTATGTAGCCGTTGAAGCAGCTCACCGCGCCCTGCACGACACAGAGGTGCACCAGCAGGTGTCTTGGTAGGGCTGACGGGGGTAAGGTGAGCGAGCCATCTTTTCGCGCCAGAACGGTGGTGCTCACCTGATACGCGACGGGCACCAGCAAAAAAGCGTTGAACGTCCGACTGAGCACGAGCACGGCGCCAAGAACGATATTGTAGAAGGGCACCCCCACAAAGGAGGCGTTCCAGTCGATGGTGTTCAGCATGCACTGGTGGCCTTGGAAGAAGAAGGCCGTGTACGCGGAAAGGTGCAGGACGACGGCCTGGGTCTCCACCGGCATGTGGTGCACCGCGCGCGCGAGAAGCGGGAGCGTGACGCCGTAGACGGCGATGATGATGGCCACCACGCACTTCTCGTTACACAGCGAAGCGACCCAGGCCACGCCGAGCAGGTAGCTGAAGAGGGCGGGTCGCAGAGCCAGCGCGCTGCCGCTCTTGCGGCCGGCACCGCTTGCCGCGTAGCCGATCCCCAGCGCGAGGGGCGCCGCGTGGTGCAGCACCACCACCTTGTAGCACGCGCACATGACCGCGCAGGCCGCCACCGCCCACGCGGTGGCGCGCCGGTCCCGCCGCAGCCCGTAGGCGGCCAGCGCGGCGCTCCACAGCACGACCACGCCGGCGCGCTCGCACGTCTTCAGCGGCAGCCACGCGACTGCCAGGTCGTCCAGCCGACTGCTGCTCTCCACGTTGTGCGAGATGTGCTCTCGGTGCCGGAGGGCGTACGGCAGAGCCGCGCGCATGCACGCGAGCAGTCCCACTAAGTAGAGGCAGCGACCGCGCCGAGACGTGCGCATGGCGCTCAGCACCAGCAGCGTGCCCAGCAGGGTGAAGACCTCTACGTCTTCATTGACAACGAAGCTGTTGGAAAAGACAAAGATCAATCGAGCGACAAACACCGCGCCCGTCCACACGAGCACCTGGGTTCGACGCACGAACACGTCCCGAATCCCAGGGACGAAGAATACACTCAGTGCACACACCAGCAGCAATGTGGAGCCCACAAACATGCCGCTGCGATGCATATCGGTGCGCGCACGCCGCGCAAAAAAGCTCATCCGCGCGACGCGGCTGCGCAGCGGCAGCCCCGTCGCCTCTCCCCACGGCAGCGGCGCGGGCAGCTTCGTACCGGTCTCCTCGAAGTACCGCTGCATCTGCGCCCAGTTGCACTGCTCCACCGCCTCCAAGTCGACGTGCTCGTCCGCCAGCGCGAGCACCTCGGGCAGGACGCGGCCGAAGCTGCTGAAGGGAATGGGCTTACCCAACAGCGCGGTGATGGTGGGCGTCACGTCCACCTGGTAGGCGGCCCCGAGCTTCTCACTGCACACCTCCGCGCGGCGCTGGCAGCTGGCCAGCCGCAGCAGCTCCTCGTCCGCCCCCGCGCGCCAGCGGTCTGCGTTCAGCTCATGCACGAGCTTCTTTTTTTCCTCCGACATGCGGGACACCTGTTCGAGATCGGCTGCATGCCTCCTCTCCTTCCCCGTGTTGCTATCGCCAGCGAAGTACTGCGCAAACAAAAAGGTGTCCGTCTCCAAAGGGGAGCCGCCGCCATGGTCGCCGCTGCTGGTCATACCGTGGTCCCCCAGCACCAGCAGCATCGTGCTCATCGCCGTGCGGCGCTCGCGCAGACTGACCGTGACGTTGTGCAGCATCACGTTCAGCTGCCTCAGCTTGGCCGCCATCTCGGAGTTCTCCGCGTTGAAGCGGTGGCCCACATGGTCGACACCTAGAAAGTGGGCAATGATCAGCTCCGCGTAGGCGTCGTCCTTTTCGCGCGTCTCGCTGTCCAACACGCCGAAGACGGTGCGCAGCACGGCATCGTCGTTCGTGTGGAAGTCCGCCACATCAAACGACGGCAGGGCAGTGGTGCTCTTCCAGTGCGTCTTTCTCCCCGTCGCGGCCTCCGTCGCGTCGGGGAACAGCCTCGTCCACGTGTCGTCGCCGAGCAGCACGGCCCGCCCGCCGGCCTGCCGCACAATGCTGTCGAGCGGCGTCGCGTCGCTGTTGAAGTTGGAGCCGGCCTCCAGAAACGCCGGCATCGTCCCGGTCGCGATGGCCTTGATGCGCTGCGCCGTCGTCGTGGGGGCGTCCGCAACGAGGAAGTAGCCGTACGACGCGTCGTCCGGCTCGGACAGGCAGCGCTCGATGTAGCGGAGGGTCGACCCCATGTAGCGGCGGCGGTTCTCCTCGCTCGTCTGGGGCACCGTGCACGCACCATCTTCGCGGTTGTAGGCTCGCAAGTTGGAGAGCACGAAATCGGGGCGGAGGGCGTCGATGACAATCACCACGACCTGATCGACTGGCCGCATCCCCCCACAGGGCGCTGTACCGTTGGAGGAGACAACGACCGTCGCCGAAAGCATGGACGTCGTGAAGAAGACGGAGCTGAACACAAAGACGCCAATGAGGATGAAGGTGAGACATGGTAAGACGCGCATTGGCACACGTGAAGGCGTGAGGCCGCTGTTTGTTGGGGTGAGTGCCGTTAGACCGCTACAGAAAAGAAAGCGCGGCTGCGCGAAGAACGTAGGAACTGAAGTGAGGGGAGAAAAAAAAAGGCCCAGTAACGTTATGCTCAGTGGTTTCACGCTATCACAAAGTATAGGGAGGAGTGAACAACAACAACAACAAAAGGAACATATTCTCCTCCAAGTGTGAGAAGAAGAGGAAACAATGAGCTGTACTTGAAATCTAGTTTTATTAGTTAAGTGTTAAGTGCACTTTTCTTTATGTATACAAGAATCACAAATTAGTAACAATAGTAATAATGCCCTACGATATAGGACCATAAGGGCGAAACTGTGAACAAAAAAAAAAGGGTGGTATCAGCGTGGAACACCAACATTCCTACCAGAGAGAGAGAGAGAGTGTGTGTGTGTGTGTGTGTGTGTGTGAAAGAGAGCTGTCGGCGGTTGCGAAGAGAAGTATGCTGGAGTAGTACAGCACAAAGCACTACACTTTTGTTGCACACTGCCTTACTTGGCGCGCTGGCGGTTCTGCCTCCGTTCCTGGCTCGTGTTGCGGCGCTTCATCTGGAGCTGGCGGCGGGCCGCGCGGAGCTTCGCGGCGTTGGGTATGGTCTTCTTCGTCTGCTGGATCGTCTTGATCCTTGCGCGGCGCACCGCCTCGGCCCACTGCTCCGCGCTGATCTCGCGACGCGCGTCGACGCGGTCCACCTCGCCCTGCGCGGACACCTGTGCACCGAAGAGCTCCTGGATCTTCTCCTCCGCCTTCTTCTGCAGCTCAAAGTCGCGCTCCCGCCTGCGCTTCTGCTGCAGCTCCTCGCGGCTCAGCTCCTCGGTGGGCGTCTCGACGTCGGTGATAGGGTCGTTGTACTGCATCGCCGTCTTCTCCACGGTGGAGTAGCGCACGTCGATGAGCGTGTTGGGGAAGTCCACCTGCGGATGCTTCGAGATGGCGTACATGGGCACGTCGCTGGGGAACAGGGAGCCGCTCCGGATGCGCTTCAACAGCTTCCACCCGCCAATGTGCTGCCACCGCATGGTCGAGTGGCGGCTCACGCGGTTGCGGTCGCCGTAGAAGCGACGGTACACGCGCCCGCTGATGAGGTCGCCCTCGGGGCTGCAGAAGGTTGCCTGGATCTTACCGCGGCACGAGGGGTCGCGCACCACACGCAGGTACTTGGGCGCGACCTTCATGATGCGCTTGCGGAGGTCGCTCAGCTCCTCGCGAACCACCAGCATCTCCGACGGCGAGATGGCGCGCTGCCGCTGGTACCCGGCGTCGACGAAGGAGCGGTTGAACTTGTGCGTGGCCGGCGGAAACTGCAGAGGAAAGATGAGCTTGTTGAAGCGCGTGTTGGAGGTCTTGACGAGGCGCGGCACGTCCGTCGGGATGTGTCCGACCTCACCGGTGGAGACGGCCCCATCCGCCAGCGCGGTGGCGAGGGCGGAGCTCGACTGCCCCGCGGCCACGCTCTTGTCGTCGCCGTACGGCGACGGCAGCTTGGGCGGCGCGGCGGTCTCCGGGCGGTGCAGCGCCTCGTCGCTCACGCGCTCAAAGACGACGTCCTTGACGGACAGCGACGCGTTGTACATCTCCCGCTGCCGCGCGTCGCGCTGCTGCAGCTCCGCGGCCTTCTCGCGGCGCAGCGCCTCCTCTCGCCGCAGCGCACGGTCCGGGACGAGCTCGTTGCGGGCGAAGACCATGTAGCTGATGGGCTCGATGCCGACCTTCAGCGGCATGTGGCGCGCCCACACCTCGATGAAGGTGGACCGGTACTGCGCCTCCGTCGAGCACATGCGCATGCGCTTGCGCTTAACTCCCGACTTGCAGTGGCGCAGCGGGCACTGCTTCTCGTGCGGACACGGCGCGATGATGGTCGGCTGCCAGTCCCACAGGCCGACGTCCTTTTCCTCGAGAATGGTGTCCCGCGCCTCCATGAGCATGTTGAAGTTGTTCAGGTTGGAGAACTCCACGAGAACGAGCACGCCCTTCGTCATCTTCCACAGCTGCTGCACCAGCTTCTTGCGGTTCGCGGCCTCGGCCACCTCGCTGAGTGAGTAGGCGGCCACGACGAGGTCGTGCTGGATCGTCTCGTCCTCCGGCAGCAGGTAGCGCTTCCACGTCACGTTGGGCACGTCCTCCAGCAGCACCATGGTGCCGACCTCCATCATGCCGGGGCTCGGCTCGATCGCGGTGATCTCCTGAAGCGGCTGCAGGCGCCGGCTTGCGCGCTGCTGCGCCGTGTCCGTCTCGAGGTCGACCAGCTTTTCCCACCACGTGCGCGCCTGCTGCGCGCCGCGGCCGCCGCCCTCCTCCTCGCCGTCCATGACGTCGAAGGGGTCCTCGCGGCTGCGCGCCGCGTCGCCAAGCGGGTCGCCGTCCTCCCACTCTGTGCCGTCCACCATCTCCCGGTGCCGCGCGTGGGCCTCTTGGCGCAGGCGCCGCACCTTCGCGGCGGCCGCGCGCGCCGCGACGTCCGCCACCTCGCGCCGGAGGTCGGCCGGCAGGTCCGCGGGGTCGACCTCGCCGCGCTCGATGAGCGCCGCCACGGCCATGAAGCGCGCCTTCTTCTTCTCCGCGTTGTTCCGCTCGAGCCGCTGCAGGTCGTAGCGCAGCTCACCCAGCTGGTGCGACTGCGAGCTCTCGTTGAAGGTCATCGTCTGCCGCATCGAGCGGTAGAGGGGGTAGGCGAGCGAGCTCGGGTCGTACACCTCCTTCGCGGCCAGCACCGCCGTCCCGGTGCCGCAGCCGAAGTCGAGCATCGTCTTGGGCACAAAGTGCGGCATGAGCTTGCTCAGCTCGAAGTACACGCGGTGCATCCCAGCGTACATGGCGGCGCCGCGAAACAGAAAGTAGCCGATCGCGTCGTCCGTCGAGTAGAGCACCGTGCGGCTGGCCACCGCGTTCGCCACGGCGAGCTGGCGCTGGAACTTCAGCAGGCGCTGCCTAATCTTGAACCGCAGCTTGGCCTGCGAGCGCTTGTCGTGCAGGTAGAGGGGCTTGAAGTTCTCCCCCTTCTCCCGGCGCTCGAAGAGCTCGCGCTTCTTTTGATTCAGCGTGTCGGGCTCGCCGTCGGGGATGAGGTCCGCGGCGCTCGTCCGCTTGGACAGGGGCCGCTCCTCGCGGTTGCGGTACTCAATGATGGGGATGATGTCCCGCAGGCACCTGCGGATGAGGCCCTTGTCCTTCAGCCGGAAGACCTTCATGAAGGCGGCCTGCATGGACGGCGACATCACCACGACGCCGGGGCTCATGTCGCAGAAGTCGTCCCGCACCGCCCACTGCCGCATCGCCGGGCGCCGCTTGCACATCTTCTTCAGCATCTGGTACTCATACGACATGCGGGCGGCCACGTCGATGGTGCGGATCCGACGGCGCCCGAAGCGCATCTTGGCCGAGAACTGCGACCACGTCTCCTTGCCGTCGAGCGTGCGGCCGGGGCCCGCCTCCATGCTGGACTCGCCCGGCTGGTGCATCGCCCCGTCCAGCGGCGTCTGGCCGTGCCCACGGGCGGGGAGGAGCAGCGCGCCGGCGGCCGCGGCCACCTGGGCGTCGCTCGACCGCCACGGGGCCGAGGTAGTGAAGAGACGGCGCAGCATATCACTTCCTCTACAAGAAACAGCACGTCAACCGTAGGAGTAACGTAACAGAAACGTATTCAAAAGTACCTAACACAGATCATCAACAAGAAGCAAAAGGAGAGGAGGAAGGGACCCATAGAAGCATACAGCTGTCAGAGTAAATATAGTTTTCAAGTTGTGTTTTCCCTTCAAACATGCGAAATAATGGATAGAAAATAGATGAGTGATTCTTCATGTTTTGCTTGGTTTCATTGGGTTGTTTCAGCATATATATATATATTTAATATTTATCTAACCAACGAGAGAAAAGAAGAAGATGCGGTAAGTTCATAAGTTTTTGAAAGATTGTAGAATAGTAAAGCTACAACAAACCTGTATATTTATGTATATAATTACTATTAATGAAAACAAGATGATCTCCTATTTTCTTTGTTTTTTTTTAGGTATACCATTAAAAAAAAACTGCTTAATTATTTTTTTGTAAATATATCCCTATGTGTTGTTGTTTCTTTCCAAACAAACAAAGAAGAGTGTGAAAAAAGGGAAAAGAAAAAACGTAAGACAACAAATATAACCTTGCTTCTTAACCCGAATTACTATCCGTAATGAGAGAACGCTACAGTACAATTAAAGGAAAAAATGAAGAAAAAGAAAAGTAGCATTCCTCAAGACCCTTCGAGAAGAAAGACCAGCCTACAAGGTGTAAACATTGGTCAGCAAAGTATATTGATATATACATATCTTTTTTTTTCCATGCACACACCCACGCACCCACACAGGAGTGCTGCAGGTATTGAAAGCAAGTGGGTAGTATATATGCATATATAGCTGTTCTTAGCTTTTCTTTTGCTTTATTTGCATTTTCTAAGTATTGGTTTTTGGGTGACGTGAAATAAATTAATGTTTCTTTTTTCCTTTTCTTTTTTTGATTTTTGAAGTTTGTGTTTACATAGATGTATGCATAAGGAACCCTAATTAAGTTGCTTGAAGAAGTCGTTGCCCTTGTCGTCGACGACGATGAAGGCCGGGAAGTTCTCCACCTGGATCTTCCACACGGCCTCCATGCCCAACTCGGCCATGTCGTGGCACTCCACCTTCTTGATGCACTCGACCGCGAGCACCGCCGCGGGGGCCGCCGATGCTGCCTAGGTAGAAGCC
>AUXH01000102.1:0-41073 GCA_000482145.1 Strigomonas culicis
CCCGCGGGCGGCCTCGCCCCACCCGGTGGTGCCCGCCGCCCCGGCATCCTCGCAGAGCCGCGGGGAGAGGGGCGGCCAGAAGGGCGCGGCCGCGCCGTCGCTGTGGAGGACGCTTTCAAGGAACCTCTCGCAGCTGGTGCGCCGCGGCAGCAGCAGCAGCAACAACAACAACAACAGTACCAACAGCGGCCATCCCTCCCCCCGCCCGCGGCGGGCCGTGCTGTTGCGGGACCTGGTGTCACCGGTCGACGCCGCCTCGTGTAATCTATCCTTCCCGTCCTTTGGCGGCCACGCCGACCTCGCAAACGCCGATCCCTCACTGATCTCCTCACCGTCCGAGCAGCAGCAGCAGCAGCAGCAACAACCACCGCCGCCGCCACGGAACCGCGTGCTGCAGCTGATCGCGGCACTGCAGCAGTACCAGGCGGAGCTGCAGGAGCGGCGCGACGGGCCACACGGCGCGGCCGCCCGCGCGTCGACGCGCGCGGGTGCGCCGCGGGCGTACTTGACGTTTCAAGACGTGTTGCGCGAAACCGCCCTCGCGGCGGACGCTCCGGCCCCCACCCATCCCCGCGGTGAGCTGCTGCCGATGGAAACGCTGACCTCGGCGACGATGTTTACCTGCGCGGCCTTCCTCTGTGCGTGGCGGCGCCACCGCAGCGGCGGCAGCCCACCGCGGTCTGCTGCTGAGGAGGCGGAGCGAGAAGGGACAGCGGTTCCCGCGGAGGGCGCGGCAGACACGGAACCCTACTTCCCCTTCCTGGCATTGGACACGCAGCTGCTGGTGTCGCCACCGCCCCCTGCTTCACTTGCGGCCGGCCAATCCTCACGTCCGTCCATGACGTCGCACGCGTTCAGCAGCACGGTTAACACCCTTATCACCAGCGTGGCGTATAACAAGAGCGGTGTCTATGTCCCTGCGGAGCACCCACGCAGTCCGGTGCCACCCCCCACGCTCCTGGTGCCGACGGTGGCAGCAGTGAACCCGACGAGCGCCAAGACAACGGATCCGGATTGGCTCCTGGTGGACACCCAAATGACGCGCAACTTCTTCCTGCCAGAAGTGCGCGCGGTCGGCCAGTACCTCCAGCGGCGCCAACAGCAGCAGCACCACCGGCAGCAGCAGCGCGCGCTCGAGACCGCGGCCGCGGCGGAGCCCGCCGCTTCTGCTGGCGGCAGCAGGGCCTCGCAGCTGCCCCCGGGCGCCGATCCCTCGTCGGATTCCTCCTCCGTCGCCTTTCCGCCGCTGCACGCGGATGCGGACGCGCGCGACGGCGCCGCGGCGCTGGAGGTGGACCGCGAGACGGTCGCGGTCAGCACGACGACCACGGCGGTGACCTCGGCGGCGCCCTCGGCGGCTGTGTCGCCGCACATGGGCGCGGCGGCGGCCCCGCCCCTGTGCGCGGGCGGCGAGACGGGCGGGGCGCCAGAGGGGCGGCCGGCCACCACCGACAGGGATGACCTGTACTACTACCTGCCCTTCGCGGTCGTCAAGCGCGTCTTCAAGCTCTGCAAGGACACGCAGCCCCTGGCGGCGACCACCCAGCGGCGCCATTCGAACCCCACGTGTGGCGGCGATGCCGCGAGCGACGCGGCGCTGCGGTGGACCGACCGCGCACAGGTCTTCGTGGAGCGGGCGCTGCCGCTCTTTTTTCTCTTCTACAGTGAGTGCCTCGCCGCGTACGTCGGGGTGGGGAGGGATGGGCCTGACGGCGACGAGGCGGCGGGCCCGGCGGCGGACCGTGCGACGGAGGGCTACGGGCTGGTGCTGCACTGCGGCAGCATTGCCATCAACCGCGCGGTGCGCGCGTACAAGCTGATGATGGACACCCACTACACGAGCACGACCATCGCGACCTGCATTGCGGACCTGTCTAACGCGGGCCTGCTCCTCGCCTCCTTCAGCTACCACTTCCCGTACCAGTTCGTGCAGCTCTTCAAGGGGAAGGTGTATCCGCTGCTGTGGGCGATCCTGCGCCAGCACCAGCCGAGCGGGCCGCCGGGCAGCCAGGACCGCTTCCATCGCAGCCCGGCGGTCGGCCACGTCACCAGCCGCCAGGCGCGCGGCAATGTGCTGTTCAACCAGCGCTACATGATCGTCCTCCAGCGCGTCTCCTTCTCCGTTCTCTGCCTGCTCGTGCACAACACGCTGAACACGCTCGACCGGCGGGCGCGGCTCGGCACCGGCCGGCCCGTGTTCCTGCTCCGCCAGTTCTACGGCATCATCGGCGCCCTCACGCATCTCGGCTTCTACACGGATGAGAGCCCGCTGCTGGCGCGGCCGCCAGAGGGCCACCCGACCGCGACCGGGCCCGCAGCGGCTGCTGCTGCTGGTGGTGGTGGTGGCGACCATCCCCACCCCCACCCCTACTACGCGAGAGGCGTCGTGGGCGGAGGTGCGCGGCACCACGACGTCGTGACGGGGGCGCCGCGTGTATTGGGGAATCGGTTCAACAATCTCTTCTCCCTCATGTACCTGAACAGCCTGACGCTCATCGCGCAGCTGTACTGCTACGCCGCCGCGCCGGCCCGCACGGCGAGCCCCCTCTCGGCGTGCCTCTCGTCCGACGCGGAGGTGCGCACGTGCGACTGCCGCGCCGGCGACGCCAAATCGCTCGAGTCCGAGCAGCGGTTGATGGGCCACCTGCTGCTCGAGAGCATGATGGACGTCATGCGGCCGGCGCGCGCCGCCACCGGCGCCGTCGCGGGTGGCGGCCGCGCGATGACGCCGCCGCCGGCCGCGGCGGGCGCGGCGCTGCGCCGGCACCGCACGGCGGAGGAGGAGCAGCAGGCGCTGTGCCTGTACCTGCTGCGCCACATGCCGCGCAGCTGGTGGCCGGACCGCAGCAACACCATGTACTACTTCGACCAGCTCGGGGCGGCGGAGTACATGAGCCACCCGCGGCTCTCGCTGCGGCAGAGCGCGGTGCGCTGCTGCTTCTTTCTGCTCTTCGTCGACTGCCACCGCGGCCCGGGCCTCTACGACGCCGACGACGACACGGACAGCAGCGCAGAGGAGGACGGCGCCACCGCCACCGGCACCACGAGCGGCGACAGCAGCGCGGTCCGGCAACGCCGCGAGCGGGTGCGCCGGCACATCCTCGCCCACCAGGACGACCCGCAGCAGTACTGCTCGCTCTTCGCCTATCCCTTCCAGATGGTACAGCACCTCCCGTCGCAGGCGGCGGCGGCGGCGCACCCGCGGCCGGCCGCCGTGCGGTCGCCCTTCACCCCCATCCCGCACCTGTACAGCGACGAGGGAAACGTGAACGTGCACGTGCTGGACGAGGCCCACTCGCGGCGGGTCGCGCCGACGCCGACGGCGGCCCTCACCGCGCTGCGCTGCCAGCACGCCGGCAGCACGCACATCCACGCACTGCAGCAGGCGGTGCGGCGGCTGCTGGAGGTCGCACTGCGCGACCCGTCCGCGGCGCTGCGGCTGCGCATCGTCCAGCAGCTGCTGCGGACTGCCTCGGCTTACGCCTTCCTGTACCTACACGCGGACGCGATCAACGGGCTGTTCATCCTCATCGAGGACGAGGACGCGCGCGTGGCGGTGGAGGCGGTGCGGCTGCTGCGCCGCCTCGCGCCGCTCAACCCGCCGGCGATCTACCCCCGCCTGCGCGCGAAGCTGCTGACGCTGCTGACCGACATGGGGCAGCGGCTCACGCAGCTGCAGGAGTTCCAACAGCAGCAGGGGGAGCACGACCGGCCGCCGCCCGCGTCGGCCCGCCAGCCGGGCGGCGAGGCCACCGCCGCGGACGACGACGACGACGGCGGCGCCGCCGCCGCCGGTGCGGCGGCCGACGACCACGCCGCCGACCGCGGCGCGGCCGACGGCGCGGGCGGGGATGACGAGGACAGCTTCAGCGGTGGCTCCGTCGCGAACGAGTCCGCGACGGTCAGCAAGCTGGTGTCGCCGCGGCCGGCGTCCGGGTCGGGCCGGTCGTGGGGCTCCGCCGCGGCCGCGCTGTCGGACCATGCGCCATCCGCTCCCAACAGCGGCCGCTACGGCGGAGACGGCACGGCCGCTGCTGCTGCTGCGGCTGCTGGCGCAGCGGCGCCGGCGAAGGGCTGCAGCATGTACGAGAGCGTGAAACTGATGGAGCCGGAGGTGACGCTGCTGGTGCAGCTCGTGTTCTCCATCACGCATTCCACGCCGCTCTATCTGCGCCGCGTGCTACGCATCCTGTACGACATTTTACTGTTTCCGCAGGATGTGCTCACGACGTTTGAGGGTGGTGTCCGCGGTGCCGCCGCCGCGGACGACGACGACGACGACGAAGAGGAAGAAGAAGAGGAGGAGGTGCCGCGGGGCGGAAGCAGCGGCGGTGGCACGGACGACCTGTACGACCGCCGCAGACAGCAGCCTCGTTACGCCGGTGGCGGTGGGAACGGCCACGGCCACGAGGAGGGACGCCACCGCCGCCACCTGTGGCGCCACAACAGCATCAGCAGCGCCGTCATCCAGGCGCTGGAGGTGCTGCGGGTGCTGTGCCAGGACTGCATCAAGGACGAGAAGACGTACTTCGACCGGTTCATCCCCGTCGTCGCGCGCCAGCTGCAGCTCGGCGGCGACGACGGCCACGCGGCCGCGCGGCGCCACGCGGCGCACGGCAGCTACGACCACCAGCAGGAGAGCGCGCGGCTCCACGCGGCGCTGTTGGCGCTGCAGGCGCTGCTGCAGAACAGCCCCAACCTCTCGACGCTGAAGAGCCTCGCGGACGTCCAGTTCATCTTGCACCGGCTGCACATCCTGCTGTTTCAGCGGCCGCCGGTCGGGCCGCAGAATGCGATTGCGGTGCTGCAGCTGCTGGGCAGCCTCAGCACCATGTCACCCGTGCTTTATCTCGAGGAGTTCTACCAGCCGCAGTCCGTGCTCTCGCGCCGCACCCAGGAGGGCTTTGCGGTGCCGCGGCTGTGCGTGTTCCTCGCGCAGGAGCGGCACCGGCGCCACCAGGCCGCTTCGTACCTGAACCGCTACGTCACGTCCGACGGGCCGTGGCAGGAGGCCGGCCGTGGCAGGCGCATGACCCTCGACGGCAGCAGCGCGACGGCCAACAGCGGCGACGGCGCCGTCGACGACATGCGGTGGGCGGACAAGGCGGTGCTGCCGACCAGCGCGACGCCGGAGGGCGCCGTGTTGCAGTGCCGGCTGCAGCTCGGGCGCTTCCGTACCTTCTGCCCGGAGGCGTGGCCGGACCTCATCCTGCATGTGCTGCTGCGCACCCTGCAGGCTTACTGTACGCGCACCATCACGCTCTCCACGGAGGGCCTGTGCGAGTGCGTGCGCGCCTTCGTGGCGGTGCTGCGGACGACGGACTGCGTCCTGCTGCTGCCGCTCTACCTGCCTGCGTTTCTCTCGCTCGCCTTCACGCTCGTGGAGCCGGCGGACTCGCTCGCGATGCTGCTGCTCGCGCGCACGCCGGCGGTGCAGGGCTACGCGGCGTCGTCGCTGCTGTCGGCGGAGGAGGAGGCGCGCAGCCGCCACCCGCGGCACCGCCCCCCGGTCGTCCGGCAGTGCGTGCTCTTCGGCCTCGGCGAGCTCGTGGAGCGCACCGGCCGCGGCATCGCGCCGGTCTACAAGATCCTGTCCTCCTTCCTGCACCACCTGTGGTCCGTGTCGCCGTCGACGCTGCAGCCCTGCTGCGCGCTGCTGCTCGCGCTGCAGCGCGCGGTGCCGGAGCTGCTCCAGGAGGATGTCACGACGTGGGTGTCGCTGCTGCTGACCGCGCTCTTTGTGTATCGCGACAAGCTGGAGAAGCTGACGTCGCCGGCGGCGCCCGCGCCGGCGTCGCGCCAGCACGCCCACGCGGCGCGGCCGCCGTCGCCGCCGCCGGAGGCGCGCGTGGACGGCGGGGCCTACGTGGACGCCGCGGCGGAGGCGCACGCGACGGCGATCTGCGCCTCACTGGAGGTGGTCACCACTACCCTCACGGCGCTGAGGCCGCTGACGAACAGCATCCTGGCCGAGACGGTGGCGCTCAACGCGTGTGCGTCCTTCCTCGGCCCGGCGACCGCGTACGTGGCGGCCGGCGCGTCGGAGGGCACCGCCGCGGCGGCCGCCGCAGCCGCACCGGAGGTGCCACGCGCGGACGGCGTGGTGGTGGATCTGATGCGCAGTGCGATGGAGGTGCACCGCGCGATGGCGAACCGCCACCTGTCGCAGCTGCTGGTCGTCTATCTCTCCGACCGCCAGACGAGCGGCGTCGCGGCGAACGTGGTGCAGGGCTGCCTCGTCGTGCTGGAGAGCTTGCTGGCTGTACACCTGCATGCGCTGCATCAGGTGGCGAGCGGCGCCGGCCCCCCGCGCGGCGCGGACGTGTGGTCGCGCGGGGCGACCGGCAGCGCGAGCGGCGGCAGGGAGCCGGCGGCCGCGGCCGACCTCGCGCGTCTGTCGCCGGAGCAGCGCGAGCGGCTGGAGGCGGAGCTCACGGACCGCCGGCGCATGCAGGCGCTGACGGAGGCGCACTACGGCGGCGGCGGCGCCGCGCCGGCGAGCGCTTCCATGAAGGCGGACGGCGGCGGCAGCGGCCGCGCGCAGGGCCCACAGCGGCTGGAGGACGCGTGGTGGGGCGTCGCGTCGCCGCTGCTGCGCCTCGCCCTGTGCCGCGAGGAAGGCGGCCGCGTAGCCGTCATGCGCTTCTTCCCGCTGCTGCGGGTCGGCGATGACGCCGCGCCGCTGCCGCTGCCGGTGACGTCGTGGGAGTCCTTCGCGGAGATGGATGTTCTGGCGTGCTTCCTGTACAGCCTGTCGCTCACGCCGCGACGGATGACCGGTGCCGTGCTGCACTACGCGGAGCAGCGTTTCGGCGCGTGGAGCCCCGTGCTGTCCTTCCTGCGCTGCCTCGGCTCCAGCAGCTACGTCCCGCGGCTGTTTCTCGGGGAGCTCTCCGTCGAGTCCGTCCGGGCGGTGCTGGAGCAACCGACGCAGGTGGTGGCGCACCCGGCGACGGCAAGCCGCCCCTACACGGCCGCCGCGCCCGGGCGGCTGGAGCCGGCGCCGCGCGCGTCGTCGCTGCACGGCTCGGATGACACGACGCTGCCGTCCGGCGCCGGCGGCGCGGCTTCGCCGCCGTCGATCACGATGACCAACGCGGAGCACGTCTCGGCGCGGCCGCGCGGCCGCGCGATGAGTAGCCGCTTCGTCTCCACAAACAGCCTCGACGCTGTCGAGTCGTGGACGTCGAGCACACTCGTCACGACCGCCTCGACGCCGTCCTCCGCGCCGCTGGCGCAGCGGCCCGCGCCGTGGGCGGCTGCGGCGCAGCGGCTATGCCCGGGCGGCGGCCGGAGCCCGACCGGCTACCCGGCGCTGCCGCTGCTGGGCGCCCGCTCCTCTGCGCGGGAGTCCGCGCCGCTGAACATCGAGGAGGAGCGGCCGCACTCGCAGCCGATCGCACTGCTGCCGTCGTCGCCGTCCGACCTCCTGTCCGTCTACGTGCCGATGGGCCACGCGTGCTACCCGCCGCCGCCGCTGGAGCACTCGCCGCGCTCGCCGCCGGTGCGCACGACGGCGGTGCCGGCGGCCGGCCAGCACCCGCTGCTGACCCTGTCCTTCTTCGGCCCCCCGCCGTCGCGGCTGGGCTCGCCGCTGAGGCAGGAGCCGCGGCCGTCGTCGCTGCTCGGCCCGGGCATGCTCTCGGGGGCGACCGCGGGGCCGCGGAGCGGCGCGGCGGTCTACGACGCGGCCTCGGCGGCGGCCGCCGCGTTCCGCCCCGTCGCCGGCGCGGAGCCTGGTAGCGGCACCCGCGCGGTGGCCGCGGAGGGGCACCCGGGGCTGCTCTCGCTCTCCTCGAGCCACTTAGAGGGGGCCGAGGAGGGCTGTGTCGTGCCGCCGCTCGCGGCGCTCGCGCGCCCCTCGGAGCTGCAGCCCCGGGCCCCGGCGGCGGAGGGCGGCGCGGCCTGCGTGCTGCAGATGCCGTCGTACGGCGGCCGCGCGGAGGAGGGGCACGGGACGCCGCCGCTGCAGCTGCTGGGGCGGGAGCCGGCGGCGGCCGGCGGCGGCCAGCCGTCCATGCACACGTCGCGGTCGTCGCCGCCGCCGCCGCCGGTGTTCGAGCGCGACGGCGGGAGCCGCGCGCACCACGTCGCAGCGCACCCGTCGCCCAGCGACGGCAGCGCCTCCGCGTACCGCCGCTCGGACATGCCGCTCCTCGCGCAGTTCCTTATGCACCAGTGCGTCCGGCCCGCGGCCGGGGGGCGGGCCGCGCCGCCGCGGGAGGGCTCCGACCACTCCGCAACGACCGCCGCGCGGCGGCAGGCGCACGCGACGCTGGTGCCGCCGACCAGCGGCAGCGCGACGACGCAGCTGGGGGACGAGCACCCGCAGGGGGAGGGCAGGCCGCCCTCGCCGGCGGCGGGCGGCGCGCCGCACCCGTCCTCCGCCGCGTGGCGCAGCTGGTTCCAGCAGTTTGCGATGGCGGTGTTCAGCAGCTGCACGGAGCCGTGCGTCGTGGCGTGCCGTACCTTCATCAAGCACCACAAACACTCTGTGCTCTACTCGGATATCCTCGCGGTGGCGTGGATACACAGCCTCCTGTCGCTGCGGCCCGCGGAACTCGACGAGTGGCTGCAGGCGCTGGTGGCCTTCTATGTCTTCCACACGAACCAGGAGGTGCCGCACCGCGTCGCGGTGGAGCTCGCGCGCTTCTGCCACCTGCTGCGCCTGTTCAGCCCGTCGCTCTTCACGACGCCGGTGCAGCAGCATCTCGTCGACCGGCACCTGACCGACGCGATGCTGTCCCGCTGTGCGCGGTGGGCGCGCAACACCCCGATGGCGCTCTACTACATGGAGAAGAACGTCCTCCACGTGTGGAGCGCGGAGCAGCAACGGATGGCCCTCCAGCTCGCCGCGGGCGGCGTGGACAGCGGCGGCAGCAGCAGCGATGGCATGGGCGGCAGCGGCGACCTCCGGGCGAGCCGGTGGCACGGGTCCAGCGCAGCGGCGCGCCACGCGCTGCGCTCCAGCACGAACCGGCTCCTCTTTTCGATGAGCGCGCTCTCGTCGTTGAGCTTCCCCATCTACCTCTCGTCCAGCTCTGCGGGCAAGCCGTTCCCGTCCACGGGGAGCAGCAGCAGCACGGCCATGCACGGCGCGGCCGACGCGGCCCTCGCGGCGCTGCCCCTCACTCTCTCGCTCGTCGAGCTGTCGGCGCTGCTGGACGACCTGTCGCACCCCTTCGAGCAGCGTGCCCTCCTCTGCTTCCACCCGCAGCTGCGGCAGTCGCTGCTGCCGCTCTTGCGGCGCGAGAGCCGCCGCGGCGCCGCCGCCGCCGCCGAGGACAGCGACGACGAGGCCGCGGACGGCACGGAGCCGCGCGTGACGCTGGAGGCGTTCATTCGCAAGGCGCGGCGGGACCTGCCGGCCCCGGTGCTGGAGTTCATGGATATGTCCGGCGGCGCCTCGGACAGGTACCTCAGCGGCGCCGAGCTGGTTCTCCTTGGCGCGGACGGGCGGCCGCTCACCACGAAGCCGGGCGGCGGCAGCAGCAGCGGTGCGGGGCCGCCGCCAGACATCTTCACGTGCTTTGACGCGGAGGCGGTGACCGGCGCGATGCGCTGCTACCTGCGGCACCTGGACTTTGAGCGCGCGCTCCAGCTGTGGGAGCGCGTCAAGTGCAAGCCCTTTCTGCTCTCGCCGCTCACGCAGCCGACCTTGCCGCTCTACGGCGACGAGGCAGACGCCGGCGGCGCGCCGCCGCCGCAGCGGCGACTGGACGAGGTGCGGGACGCGCTCGGCCCGGTGCCCGCGACGGTCGCCAGCTACGCGGGCCTGGCGGCGGAGGTGCTCTCGCACTGGGATACGGTGCACGAGGTGGCGAACTACACGCTCTTCCCCAGCCGCGTCGGTATCGACCGCTCGCACTTCGGCGGCGCGGCGGGCGGCGGCCTCGCGACCCACGTCTCGGCGCCGACCTGGCAGAAGCTGCGGGAGGGCCTGACGCCGGAGGGCAGCGGGCTGTCGAGCGGGATGGAGCGGCCGCACGCGCACGCGTCGCCGTCCGCCTCTCCCCTACACGCACAGCTGCAGATCTTTTACAGCGCGGCGCTCGTCGCGATGCGGCGCTTCGCGGAGGCGAAGGAGATGCTGACGACCGTGCGCGACTCTATTCAGCACACGTACACGGTCTTCTACACGAACCACGAGCGCGCCAAGAAGGACGCGCACGCGCTGTTCCAGCAGCTCTCCGACCTGTGGGAGGCCGTCTACGCGATGGAGCAGTCCAACTCGCAGCGGGTGGAGGAGGGGACGGACGGGAGCGGCGACGGGGAGAATCTGGCGCCGCTCTCCGTGGAGGACATGCTACATGAGGTGCGCGGCTTCAAGTACAAGGCGTCTACGGTGCGGCGGCTGAACACCATCGCGAGCCGCGTGCTGCCCTCGACCATGAACATCTACCAGTACCTCGAGACGATCGCCGTCCGCAGCTCCTTCGCGCCGCCGTACTGGCAGATCGAGAACATGTACATTGTCGCGCAGCGCATGGTGCGCGACGGGATGCCGCTGCGGGGGTCGCAGTGCCTCTCCCACTTCGAGAGCCTCTCCGGCAGCAGCCACAACGCGGAGGAGATGCTGCTGTACCGGCAGCGGCTGCGGCTCGAGCGCTACCGCCACCTCGTGCGCCACTCGCACTCCATCCAGGCGCTGCGGGAGCTCTACGCGACCATCACGGCCGCCCTCCGCGCGGACCTGCTCAAGGCCGGCGGCGGGGACGCGGCGCCCGCGACGCACACGCGCGACGGCGCGCCGCTGCGGGAGCTGCTCGCGCCGGCGATGGCGGTGCGGCTGCCGTCGATGATCACCGCGATGGAGCTCGGCGAGCGCGTGTCGGCCTACCAGGTGGAGATGCTGCTGCTCAGTGTGTCCTGCCGGCGGCGGCTCAACCACGTCACGACGTCGGTCGCCCTCTGCCTGCGCAGCCAGGAGCACCACCACCCGCAGCCGCCGCACGCGCTCAGCCTGCGCCGCCGCCCGCGGCGGACGCTGCCCGGCGACAGCACGGCGAGCGGCGGCGCGCCACGCGGCGCGGAGACGTCCTGGGCGGCAACGGAGCGGCTGCGACCTGTCGGGCTGCGCGGCGCCGGCAGCGGCGGCGGCAGCATGCCGACGCTCACGGGGCTCGCGGAGGACGGCCCGGGCGCGCTGTACTACGTGCCGTCCGTCTCGCCGGTGTCGCCGTCGCTCGCGCGGCGCTTCCCCGTCGCGCTCGGCGCCGCCTCCGCGTCCGCCTCCGTGATGGCCGGCGACGTGGCCGACGTGGCGCGCCTGCGCGGGGCGGCCTCCGCGCCGCCGGACATCGCGACGAGCGACAGCGAGCCCCCCGCCGCCGCCGCCGTCGCGGCGGCGGCGGCGGCGCGCGATGGGTCGCGCAGCGGGGACCTGCCGCGGTCGCAGCTAGGGGAGGAGGGGGAGGAGGGGGGCACCCCCACCGGGGCCGGCCGCGCCGCGCCGCGCGCGGCGACGCCGCGGTCGTCCGCGCTGCTGGCCGCGCTGGAAGAGGAGGAGGAGGACCTCACCGCTGAGGGCACCCTTCTGGCGGAGTACTATCTGCTCGAGCACGCGCTCAGCATCGCGTCGACCCACGCGCCGGTGTGGCGCGAGTTCGGCCTCTTGCTGTTCGATGTGTGCATCGCCATGCACGCGGAGTGGCGCGGGACGCGCGACCCGGAGACGCTGCACAACTTTTTGCAGCAATCCGCGAAGGCGATTGCGGCGCTGCAGCGCGCGTCGCTGCTGTGGCGCGACGCGGCGATGGTCGCGGTGGGCGGCCTCGGGCCCTTTACGACGACCTCCAACCGCCGGCAGCGGCACTCGCGCAGCGCGCTGCCCTGCGCGCACATGATGTCCAAGGCGCTGTACCTCGCCGTGCTAAGCGAGAACAGCTTCGAGGAGTACGCGAGCGCGCTGCGACAGCAGCAGCAGCAGCAGCAGCAGCTCCAGCAGCTGCTGGGCTCGCCGTCATCGCACCACCTGACGCACAACGTGAGCACGCTGACCGGCACGCTGAGTAGCGGGAGCATCGGCACGGTGCTGCCGCATCCGATGAGCACCAGCACGTTGGATGCGGTGGGCGCCGGTTCCTTCACCTCGCCCATCGTCACCGGGAACGGCCACGGCTCCTTCAACGTGGCGAGCTTCAGCAGCTACCCCTACCCCACCGCGGTGCTGCCGCCGCCGTCGTACAGCAGCCCGACGCTGGAGGAGTCCGGCGCCTGCGGGCCCTCGCCGGCCGCGGCGCCCGGCAGCATGCGTCATGAGGACAGCGGCAGCAGCCACACGGGCCGGCCGGCGGACGCGGCGGCCGGCGCTGGGCCGCCGGGCGCCGCCCAGTCCGGCGGGGGCGGCGGCCACGCGCGGGCGCGGCCGGCCATGAGCCTCACGCACCCCAGCGGGCTGGCTGCGCTGGACACGAGCGCACCCACCTTTCCCCTGTGGTGCTCCATCCCCACGCTGCTCGTGGCCATGGCGACGCAGCACACCGGCGTGGCGCGGCTGCTCGCCGACATGTGCGGCCGCTCCAAGGCCCTGCTGCACCAGCTCGCATTCCATCTCGTCTCGACCTTCGAGGGGCAGGAGGAGCTGCGGCGGCAGAACCCGCACCTCCTCTACGTGAACGGAGCGTGTACGCCCGGCGCGGCGGCGGCGGCGGCGGCGGCGGCCTCCGCGGCGGGGGAGCGGGGCAGTGTGGCGCCGCCGCCGAACTCTTTCTCGACCGGCGCGAGCGCCGCCTCCCACTCGCAGGCGAAGCGCAGCGGCCTCCCCGCGACAGCGGCGGCCACCGGCGCAGGCGGCGGTGGTTACAGCAATCCGCCGGTGCCCCCGCCGCCGCTGAGTTACAGCAGTAGCATCAACACGGGCGCCAGCAGCACGAACAACCTGAGCGCCCTGGGCGCGGCTGGCTTTTCCAGCCCGCGCGGGCCGGCGCTGGGCCGCGAGGGCGGCGCGCCGCCGGCTGCTGCCGCCGCCGCGACCGCGACGCAGCCGCTCGCGGCGCTGCTGCAGCTGATTGGACAGCGCAGCCGTCGGCACGCCGCCATCCTCTACCACACCAAGCAGTTCTGCTGCTTTGCAGCGCAGCTGCCGCCGCACCAGCGGTGGGCGCCCGCCGCGCCGCGCGGCGGGAGCGTGACGAGCGACTGCAGCTGGGACGACTCCGCGACGCGGATCAACGCGTCGCAGTTCAGCTATTACACGCGCCAGATGGGCAGCTCGCGGCTGCCGATGCAGCTCATCCTCAGCGCCGAGGACTGCCGGCTGCCGGCGCCGGTGTGGTACCTGCCGTCGACGCTCGCCGTCGAGGACGCGCCGAACGAGCACGACCACGACGACGAGGAAGAAGAGGACGGCGGCGCGGCCGCCGCCCGCGCGCGGGCGCCGCGCATGACGGCGGCGCAGGCCAGGGCGAGCCGGCGCGGCTGGTTCGCGCGGCGGCGGGTGCACAAGAGCGGCGGGCGGTCGCACAGTCCGCACCCCCACCCGCACCCGCCTCCCGGCAAGGTCCGGCGCACGGACTCCTTCCTGCGGTCCACGGCGGCCGCCACTGGCGCGGCGGGGAGGCGCGCGGGGGGGAAGGCGGCGGCGGCCGGCCACAGGCCGACGGCCGCCACCGCGGCGCGCCTGGAGGCGCAGTACGGCCGCTACGCGAAGCCCTTCAACCCCCTCCGCGACGGCGGCGACGCGCCGCGGCAGAGCGCGCCGAGCGACGGCGCGGACCCGACGCTGCTGCGCTTTCAGGACCTCAGCGCGGAGCAGCTCAAGTCGATCATGTGCGTGCGACGCCGCATCGTCGCGGTCGCCTCCTCCTACCTGCAGCCGGAGCAGCAGCACCACGTGGCGCCGGCGGCAGCCGCCGGCGCCCTCGCCGGGCACTGGTTTGCACGGGAGGAGGTCTTCACAGTGTGTCTGTCCGACGGCCACGACGTGCACTTCCACTTGGCGGTCGACCACAGCGCGGCGCCGCGGCCGTCGACGGCCGCGGGCGGGATGGGCGGCGGGCCGGCGCCGCACGGCGAGAGCGCGACGGCGCACCACGGCTCCGTGGCGTCGGCGGCCGCGTCAGCCGTGCTGCAGAGTTTCAGCGGCACGGCGGCGTCCGTCCACGCGGCAGTGCCGAGCGCGGGCGCCAGCTGCACGAACCTGCCGCCGCCGGCGCCGCCGGAGAGCCACCTGGTGGTGATGCCCTACGCTCTGATGGAGAGCACGATGAGCACCCTGCTGGCGCACAGCCCGCTGATCACCCTGCGGCGGCCGATGGTGCTGCCGCTCACCGTCGCGCTGTACATGACGCAGCTGCCGGACCGGGTACAACGGCCCTACCTTTGGCTCACCACCCTCAACGCGCGGCAGCGCGGGGAGGCGCTGCCGTGGTCGCCCAACACGCCGTGCTCGCTGCACTACCTTCACCAGCAGTACGAGGAGCACCTGCGGCAGACGGAGGCTGCGGCCGCCGCCGAGCGCACGCTCAGGGAGACGCTGGAGGAGATGACGCGGCTGTCGGAGGCGCCGCCGCCGCCGGCCGCAGTGCTGTCCTCGCCGAGGGAGGCTGCCACGTCCGGCGAGTCCGCGACCGGCGGCGAGGAGGATAAGCGGGACAGCGGTGCGGACGCGGGCCCGGAGGCGCGGCGCGCGCGGACGGTGAGCCTGCACCACCGCCGCCACCACGCCGCCATCTACGCGCAGCTCCTCGCGCAGTGCTACGACTCGGGCGACTTTGGGGTGCTGAAGCAGATGCTGCGGCGGCGGCTGCGCGCGCGGCCGGCCGCCTTCTCCCCCGGCGCGGCCGGCAAGGAGGAGCGCTACGCCTTCTACGTGATGCTGCCGCGGCCTGTGGAGGAGATGGAGCGGCTGCTACACGCGATGGAGCAGGTCGACCGCGACTACGAGGCGCGGCTCCGCGCGGAGCGCCTGCTGCCGGCGGACGCGCCGGCCCCGTGGGAGGCGGCGCCGCCAACCGCGGCAGCCAAGGAGCTGCCGACGACGTCCGCGGCCTACGCGCCGCTGCCGCCGGAGGCGCCGATGCACCCGCGCCTCGCGGAGCTGCTTGCGGAGCGGCGGCAGATGCTGCGCGTCGTCGTGCTGCGCCAAGAGGCGCGGCGCCATGAGGGCGCGCTGGAGGCCGCCGTGAACACCATCAGCAGCGACAGCGCCCAGTGGGAGGAGGTGCGCCGCTGCCTGTCGCTGGAGGCGGCGGAGTGGAGCATCGTGAGCTACATGTTCGACATTGGCGGCCGCTCCGCCGGCCGCTTCTTCGTCGACGCGGCGAGCGGCCACGTCGCGACGCACGACCTCGGGCGGTGGGCCCTGCAACCGCTGCCCGCGGAGGCGGCCGGCTGCCTCAGGTCGGCAGCCTTCTCCGCCACCGGCGGCGGGACCAGCGAGCGGCACCGCAAGGGCAAGCTCGTCATGATGGTCGACGCGATGCCGCCGGGCACCTACGCCACGAGTGTGCCCCCGTGCGCGCGGCAGCCGCCGTCGCTGTCCAGCCCGGCGGTGAGCCTCAATCCCTTCTGGAGCGCGGCGAGCAGCGCGTGCGACCGCGTCGACACGGCCCCGCGCGGCGAGGCGCCGCGGCAGCGGCTGCTGAACCCCGTCGCCGGCGTGCACGCCGCGTCCTTCCCGCCGACGCCGCCGCCGACCACCGGCTCCAACACGCCGTACCTGCTCGTGAACCCCGAGTGCCTGCTGCACGAGCGCAACACGCTGCTGCAGAGCGACCCGGGGGACAGCGACCGCCGCGTGCGGCGCAGCGGCGCCGGCGGCAACTCGGCGGCGACGAGCGTCACACACCACTTCCGACCGGACAGCAGCGACAGCGACAGCAGCAGCGAGACGAGCCGTCGCAGCGGCAGCAGCGGCGGCGGGGGGGAGGAGGACGAGGAGGACAGCGCGGGGTCGAGCAGCGAGTCCTGCGCGCGCACGGAGGCGGGCGGCGGCGCGCCGCGGCACCGCCACACGATCAGCGCGGCCTCGACCGCAGCGCTGCTGCAGACGCCCTTCCCCACGACCGACGCGACGTACTTCCGACTGACGCAGAGCCTCGTGAAGGCGATGCCGCTGCAGACGCCGTACAACATGTTCCTCGCACACGCCTCGGAGTGTCTCTATCTGCTCTTCGACTTTGTGCGCGACCTCACCGGCTTCACGCTCTTCGGCGTGGACGAGCTGCGGCCGCTGCTGCTCTCCTCCGCGCCGCTGCCCGCTGCCGCTGCCGCCGCCGGCGGCGTCGCGCGCGCCGGCGCAAGTAGCGTCCACCCGTGGCAGGCGAGCACTAGCGACCCGCGCGGCGCCGCGCTCCCGGGGCCGCCGGCACCGATGCCGATGCCAGCCTTCTTCCTGCCGCCGTCGCCGTCCGCGTCCCTCGCCGGCGGCACCGCGTCGGTCGCGACGACGGTGCCGCCGGCCGCCATCGCGCTGCCGCCGGCCCTGGCGGACCTGCGCTGCTTCAACGCGTCCTCGCTCCGCGTGAAGCTGTCGTACGACGTCCGCCTCGTGCGCGCGCCGGACGACGAGCGCGACACGGTGCGGCAGGTGCGCGCCGCGCTGCGGCGCCAGCGCCGGCTGGACGAGGCCTACGTGACCGCCTACTACCGCCGCTACCTCCGCCGCCTCCACCAGCACGACGATGACGGCGGCGACGAGGGGCCGCCAGCCGAGGCGGACGGCGAGAGCGGCGAGAGCGACTACGCCGACGGCGACGACGAGGAGCGGATGCTGCGGCGGCCGCGCGGCGATCGGATGGATCTGAGCAACAACGACGAGCCGGCGTACGAGATCGCGTACGACTTCGTGTCGCAGCTCATCGCCGGCGCCGTAGATCCGGAGCGGCAGGCGACGGTAGACGGTGTCGCCCCGCATCGATGGTCGTGGTGGGCCCCACAATGGTAAGCGGCCACCACTACACGCACACGCACACAGGAGAATCTTTTTTTTTTTTTTTGCCTTTCTTATGCATACACTTGTAGTAACGAGAAGCACATCTTCAACTTCAGCAGTTAGGACATACGCATGTATCATGGAAAACTGGAAGTAAAAAAAATTCTAATCACTCCCTTTTCTCCTACCGTGGGCTTCAACAATCTCTTCCTGTTCTACGCGCATGTTTGTCTTTCCCTTTGAATACCTTTTTCCACCTTCTTCTCCTGCCGTTTTCGGTCTCTCTATTTAGAGTTAAGTTAAATAATAAGTGAGCAGAAAGATAGAGAGAGGGGCAGCAGAAAAGGAGAGATACAGAAGAACGTGCTTCTTTCTTTCTGTTTCTCTCTTCTAGAAAATGATGCGCCGACTCCCTCTTCCGCAGCTTTCCACCCCGGGCACTCGCGCGGTGCGCGCGAGTGCTCTTCACACGTCACTTGTGCTCTTTAGTTTTGCGGCTGCCACCACCATGAGCGGCAGCAACAGCACTCCTGCTCCCTCCCCACACGTCGCGGCCGCCGGCGCGAGCCCTTCCGCCGCCGGTGGCGGCGCAGGGGCCGCGCCGACGAGTGGCGCGGCGGAGGCGCTCCCGTCGACGAACGGCTTCGGGCCGCAGAGCCACAGCGTGCGGCAGCTCGTGCGGGCGCTGCACCACCACCCGGCGGAGCAGCGCGAGGCCGCGCTGACCTGCGCGCGCCGCGCGAGCGATCTGTCCGTGCAGGGCGCCGAGCTCGCTCAGACGCTGGAGCGCCGCCGCTCGGCGCTCGGCCTGTCGCTGGCTGACGCTCCCGCGGCCGCGGCGGCGGCGGACGGCGCCGAGGCCGCGGCGGACGGCGCGGGCGCCGCCTACTACACGGAGGCCGCGAGTGAGGTCCAGGTGACGCAGCAGTTTCTCCCGGATCGGCTCTTCAGCGGCGTCAGCGTCGCCGTCGTGGACACGCTCGACGTGGCGGCCTTCCACACCGGCAACGGCTTCGAGACCGCGTCGCCGCTCTTCGCGGTGCGGCGCGCGGAGGCGACCGGCATGCCGCTGCTGGCGTGGCTGCAGGAGCAGGGCGCGACCATCGTCGGCAAGCTCAAGTGCCACAGCCCCCTGTCGCTCAACGAGGGCGCCCTCTACGGCGAGGACAGGCCCAACGCGGTCGCGGTGGCGGCGGGGTCCGCGCACTACGTCGTGACGACGTCGCTGCGCGCCCCGGCCGCGCTGGGCGCCTGCGCGTCGCATGACCTCTTCGGCTTCAAGCCGACCTCGCAGACCATCGGCACCTTCTCGCGCGGGTCGCAGTTCCGCCAGTCGCTGACGATCCCCTCCACCTCGATCGGCATCGTGACGGCCCGGCTCGACGATCTCTCCTTCTTGTGGCAGGCGTACACCTCCGCCGTGAACGCCGCGATGCTCTTCCACGACCATCACCACCAGCCGCAGCAGCAACCGCAGCAACCGCAGCAGCAGCAGCAGCAGCAGCAGCAGCAGGGCCAGGGTGAGCGGCCGCCGACGCAGCAGGCGCAGGGGCGGGCCGACGCCATCTCGATCGACCGCACGCACGAGGAGGTGGCCCTGCACGCCAAGCAGACCGACGACATGCGGGACGAGCAGGTGTACGAGGAGCCGACGCAGGAGGCCGTCCTGAGCTACATGAGCGAGGCCTCCGAGGGCGGCGCCGCCATCACCACCGCCGGCGCCGCGTCGGTGGCGGAGAAGAAGAAGCGGCAGGAGGAGGCGGAGGCGAGCGACGCGGCGCCGGCGAGCACGGAGCCGGCCACGGCCGGCGCGTGGCAGGCGCGGCTGCGCGAGGGCCTGGCCGCGGTGGCGGCGCAGGCCGCGCGGCTGCGGCACCTGTGGCAGCTCCTCCGCTCGCCCGCCGCGCGCGAGGCGGCGGAGCGCAAGCGGCGGACGGAGCACATCGCGGACATCGACGTCGGGTGGCGCGACTACAATGCCGCCGCGATGGGCGGCGACACGTTCCACCTCATCTCGACCGTGCGCAGCGGCGGCGGCGGGCGGCGCGACGCGCTGCGGCAGCAGCAGGCCGCGGCGCTGCAGCCGCGCTGGACGGCCCGGCTGCAACGGCTGCCACGACGGCTGCACAAGAGGCTGAAGCGCGCGAACCGGCGGCTGCTGCGCCGGACGATGGCGCTCTACAACGGGCTGCGCGGGCAGCAGCTGCAGGCGGACGACCGCCGCACGAAGATTCTGGAGTCCATCGACGAGCTGCTCGCGGACGAGGACGACGACGAGGAGGATGTGCTGCTGATGGTCGGGAGCAGCCAGAAGCTGCTGGCCCCGCGCGTGGAGCTCACCATCGGCTACCCGGCCGAGTGGATCGACCACTTCGCGGTGGAGCGCTACGGCACCGCGAACGACTTCCACCGCTATCTGACGGACTCCGTGTACCACCGCAGCTCGCTGAGCCGGAAGAAGAAGCTGGAGATTGTGCCGCTCGCCTTCGACTTTGACCTGCAGACAGTGCGCGCGGCGAGCGACGTGATCACGCAGTACGAGCTCGCGCGCTCCTTCGAACAGCTCTTTGCGCAGCACGACGCGACGCACACCGAGGTGCGGCTGGCGGACCGCCTGCGCGCCGCGGAGGGCATCCTCGCGGACCTGCCGCCGGAGCTCGTCGCGCTGCTGCACGCGGGCCAGCAGCGGAGCATCCACGACTACCACAACGCCTGGCGCGTCCGCGATGACGTCATCCGCTCGATAGAGGAGCAGTTCCAGGACATTGACATGCTGGTCGTGCCCCTGCTTGCGACGCCGTACGTGCCGGGCGACGTGCGCACGATGCGCTGCCTGCTGCCATTCCACATGGGCGGCCACCCGATGCTTTCCGTGCAGCTGGAGCACCGCGACTACCCCGTCGTACTCGTGGGCGAGCTGGGCCGCGACGCCGCGCTCATCGAGAACGCAGCCACATTCCTTCAGTTTGTGCGCGGCGTGGCACCGAGCTGGTGGCGCCTGCGTGTGTAACCAGGTGAAAGGAAATAACGAAGAGATAGGGAGAGAGAGAGAGAAAGAGAGCGAGAGGATGCTTTTTTGTTTTGTGTTGTCGGCGGTACTGTGTACGTTTTGCGTATGTAATAAAAGGAAAAATAAGAATGTGCACAACATGCATTTTCTTTAAAAAACAATATGCTATGCTCACCTTTTCTTTCTGTCTTTCATGCTGATCTTTCGGACAAGGACTACTTGGGTGCACATGCTCTCTTCTTTCCTTTGTTCTCTCATCTCACTCCCATCTTAAAAGTTCAATACATTATTGCTTCCACTTCATTTTTTCCATTCACGTGCGAGATCGGACGTAAGTGTTTACGTTTCCTTCCCTCTTGCTTCATTCTGTTTCCTTGTCGTAGTCTTTGCTTTTTTCACTGTTTTCTCGATCTACGAATTGCTAACGGTCTTTTATTGACCTTTTTTTCGGTTTTTTTTTTTGGTTCATTTCTCCTTGACATTGTGCCCCGTTCACTCCATATGACATCCATCGACGCTCCGCCGCCCGGGGCCTACGAGAAGTGCCACCCAGGCCCGAACGATCGCTTCGTGTCGGTCGGGCCGTGCGGTCGAACGAACGTGGAAATCGTGCTCTGCTACCAGACGTTTGGCGACCCCAAGAACCCCTGTCTGCTGCTCGTGCCGGGTCTGGGCGTATCGCTGTACAATTATCGCGAGGCGCTCCTTCAGCAGTACGTGGCGAAGGGCTTTTACGTGGTGGTGTACGACAACCGCGACAGCGGCTGCTCCACCCACCTGACGAGTTTTGATCCGCCGTTTATTCTGCGTATGATACTGCCGACGTGGGCGTCCGTCGGCGAGGGCGAGCCCGCCTACACCCTCGACGACATGGCGCGCGATGGGCTGCGGCTGCTGGACAAGCTGAACATCGAGAAGGCGCACCTGTTGGGGGCCTCGATGGGCGGCATGATTGTGCAGTGCATGGCACTCCTCGCCCCGGCGCGCGTGCTGAGCCTGAACATTGTATACTCGCATCATGGCGGCCCAGACGTCAAGCCACAAACGTGGGGCATGAGCCTCGCCATGCTGGAGAAGCCGGCGAGCGACACGCTGAAGGATATTCAGGATTACAAGGTGCGGTTTGCAGCGTACTTTACGACGGATGTGTACCCCATTGACGAGGCGCTGGTGCGACAGGAGGTTGCCATGCTGGTGCACCGCTGTCCCGATGATGCACCATCGGTCGGTCGGCAGATGTGGGCGATCCAGCGCGCGGCGAGTCGGGTGGAGGGGTTGCGAGGACTCAACACGCCGACGCAGCGGAACATTCCTGTCACCATCATTCACGGGATCGGTGACACGATGGTTCCGGTGGAGAATGGGGTGCAGCTGGCGAAGACGATTGCGCAGTCCAAGCTGGTGGTTTTTGCCGATATGGGACACGCCATCCCTCCTGAGCTGTACGACGATTTCGTCGATGAAGTGGGACTGCACTTGTTGCATAGCAAATAAGCACTTTTTTTTTGATTTGGGTGTGCTTGCGCATCTTTCATAGCAAGCCCTCTTTATAGCGGTCACTCGATCTCGCGCTTCCTTTTTTCCTTTCCTCCTCTATACGCACGCCGTCGGTGTTGCAACTGTGTGTATGGCTGGCTCGCTCTTGCTCTTCAGCTCCTGTTGCCACTCTTGATCTGTTCCATCGTCTCCTCTAGACTGCATTGTTTCACCTTGAATGACATCCGCTGTGGCTGATGCGGCTGCGGGTGGCGCTGCTCCTCCGCCCGGGGCCTACGAGAAGTGCCACCCACTGCCGAACGATCGCTTCGTGTCGGTCGGTCGGTGCGGCAGCAGCAACACGGAGATCGTGCTCTGCTACCAGACGTACGGTGACCCCAAGAACCCCTGTCTGCTGCGCGTGCCGGGGCTGGGGTCTACTCTGTACACCTATGGTCAGGCGCTCCTTCAGCAGTACGTGGCGAAGGGCTTTTACGTGGTGGTGTACGATAACCGCGACAGCGGCTGCTCCACCCATTTGTCTAGGCTGAAGCCGCCGTTTGTGGGCCGCCTCGCACTCCCACAGTGGGCGTCCGTCGGCGAGGGAGAGCCCGCCTACACCCTCGACGACATGGCGCGCGATGGGCTGCGGCTGCTGGACAAGCTGAACATTAAGAAGGCGCACCTGTTGGGCACGTCCATGGGCGGCATGATTGTGCAGTGCATGACGCTCCTCGCCCCGGCGCGCGTGCTGAGCCTGAGTATCCTCTGCTCGCACCATGGCGGCCGCGGTGCGACGGCGTGCACGGTGTTCACGCGGCCTTCATTCCTGGACAAGCCGGCGAGCGAGAGCGAGGGTGACCAGCTCGCCTACCAGCTGCGCTACGCGGCGTGGCTGACGACGGACGCGTATCCGGTCGACACGGCCTCGTACGCGGAGTTTTGCGCGATCCAGCGGCACCGCAACCCGGACGACGCGGATGCGGTACTGCGCCAGAAGTGGGCGATCCAGCGCGCGGCGAGCCGGGTGGAGGGGTTGCGAGGACTCAACACGGCGACGCAGCGGAACATTCCTGTCACCATCATTCACGGGATGCGCGACGATATCATTCCGGTGGAGAATGGGGTGCAGCTGGCGAAGACGATTGCGCATTCCAAGTTGGTGCTGTTTGCCAACATGGGACACACCATCCCCCCCGCGCTGTACGACGACGTTGCGAATGAAGTGGGACTGCACTTGTTGCATAGCAAGTAAACAGATTTACCGTTTTTTTTTTGTTGCCATTGAGTTTAAGTCATTGAAGAGTTGGATTCTTCTTTATAGTGCATTTCTGTACCTTCATACCATGTGAAGGATACTCTATCTGGCCGTTCCTACATTTGCGTCTACTCCCATCTACGTTTTCTTCTTCCCTCTCCGCAAAGAGTAGCATTGATTGAATATTGCAATTTAATACACACTCCATTGTGTGTGTGTGTGTGCACTTCACGTAAGAAAAAAAAAACGAAAACTAACAAACCCTCTGCCAACACGAGTGAGGGTATCACAACAGTAAGCACATTGGGCGCCACGCAATCCCCATGCCCCTCCCGCTGTCTCGGAAAGGACGTGGTCGCTTTGAGGCATCGCGCCATCGATGGCGTCGCATTCTGTTTTGTTTCCTCATGGTGGTGATTGGCACCGGCGTCTTCGTGTTTCTAAACCTGTCTCTGTCGATGTGGAGCACGGCGTTGAACCGGACCCCTCACGACGCGGCCAAGCGCAGCACGACGAGCAATTCTCTACCCCCTTCCACGACCCTGCCGCCGCCTTCAGAGCTCCCAGAAGAGACGGACTCCCCGGAGTCCACGGATCCTCCTCCGACGAAGAGGACGCTCCCGCGGACGGCGGAGCGCGCGGCCGGACCCGCTGGGGAGGCAGCCGTTCCGGCCAACCCGGTGCGGTACCCCGCCCCCCCGCGCGGCCCTGATGACGACCCCGAGGCGCGGGTCTGGTACGACGCCTACACGAGTGTGCTGCATGTGCGGCTGCCGGCCTACACGCCGAGCGGCCACAACGAGGGCACGGAGGTCGAGATGCGCTTCCCGCTCATCCACGTCCGCGATCGCACGAGGCGCACCGTCGCGGTGGAGCGCGCCTACGCGGCGGGGGAGCGGCGCTCGTCGCCCTCCGCCGCCTCGCCGCGCAGCACGAACAGCGAGGAGGGCGACGATGCCTTTGTGCTCCCCCTGACGGTGCTCGACGCGGCGGTCCGCGCGGACGCGGAGACGCTGCGGGGCACCACCGCGGCGAACCGGGGCAGCCCCTACAAGCGGTGGCAGCGCAAGCTGTCCGTCCGGGACGCCTTCGAGATCCCCTCGTGGGCGTCGGCCGGGGAGCAGAACACGCTCGACCACGCCTCCATCTTCATCTCCCTCGCCGCGTACCGCGACCGCGAGTGCGCGGCGACGGCCTACGACCTCCTCACCCGCAGCGCGAGTCCGCACCGGCTCTACTTCGGCATCAGCGACGAGCGCGACGAGGCGGACGAGAAGGGCGACCTCAGCTGCCTCGCCGGGATCCTCCACGGCGACTACCGGCCCGAGCACAGCATGTCCAGTGAGATGTGGTCCGACTGGCGCCTGGCGGAGGACAAAAAGACGGAGGCCGGAGCGGCCCGGAAGCAGCGCGACGAGAAGGCCTATGCGGAGCAGCTGCGCCGCTTCAACGCCGCGAGCAAGCAGCTCTCCCCGAAGCAGGTCGCGCACGTGCAGCGCATGCTCTACGGCGCGTCCCTTCCCCATCAGGCGATGCCGCTCTTCACCGCGTCCTTCACGTGGGAGTCGCTCCTTGAGCAGCACAACGCCTATTACGAGAAGGCACAGCAGCGGTACGCTGCCGCCGCCGCAACCGGCGCGGCGACGCCGCCGCCTGTGCTGTATAATTTCAGCATCCTGAAGACCGGCGCGGTGCTGTCGCTGCCGGTGGTGCGGCCGCGCCCCGGCGTCAGCAGTGCGCCAAGCGCGACCGATCGCACGAATGTGGTTCCGCGGCAGACGTTCTTCCTGGACGACCACTACGACACAGACAGGATCTTCTGCGTCGGCGGCGAGGTGGAGCTGGCGCGCGACCGCTATCTCCTGGATCAGGACGTGCGGCTGCGCTACGCGGCGGGTGCGCGCGACGACGGGCCGGTGCCGCGGCTGCGCCGCGGCCGCGGCGGCTCGCAGGAGCGGGCGCTGGAGCCGCTCGCCGGCTGCCGCGTCACTGCGCGCACGGCGGAGAAGCGCGCTGCGCGCGGCCCGACCTACGGCCGCTACGTCACTTCGCTCTTCTACTTCAACCAGGACTTCTACATGATGATCGACTCGCACTCCCGCTTCGCGCCGCACTTCGACCGCAAGTTCATCGTCAACACGTTCCAGGTCGCCCACCGCGGCGTCCTGTCGCACTACCCGAACGGCTACGTGCCGAGCGCGCCGGCGGGCGAGTTTGACAAGACGGACGTGATGCGCATGTGCACGGCGCAGGTGCTCAGCAACGGCATGCCCAAGCTCGGCGCGCGCTGGCGCCCGTTCGAGACCGCGCCCATCCCCGAGGCCTTCGCGGCCGCCGGCTTTCTCTTCGGGGACGCGCAGTACGTCCTCGACGTGCCTTTCGACCCGCTGCTGCCGTACCTCTTCGATGGGGAGGAGATCATGTACTCCGCGCGGCTCTGGACGAACGGGTGGAACATCCTGTGCCCGTCCAGCGGCCTCGTCTTCCATTACTACGGCCGCGCGACGGACCACCGCGACTGGCGGGATAACCACAACGCGAAGCAGCTGCGCGGGGCCTCGGAGCGGCGCGTGCTGTACCTGCTCCAGCGCTACCACCCGTGGGCGCAGACGATGGAGCAGTACGCCGCCGGTGTCAGCAAGGCGCAGAAGGAGGGAAAGGTGACGCAGCCGCCGCCGGCCTACGAGAGCCCGGCGACGCGCCGCATCGTGACGGACGCGATGGCCGAAAAGGTGCCATACTACACCGCCTTCAAGAAGTACTTTGGCATCGGCGACGCGCGCTCGCTGGAGGACTACTGGGAGTTCACGGAGCTGACGGACAAACATATCACGAAGCGGGACAATGAGCATCGCTGGATGGGCGGCGAGGGACTGTGCGCGCGGAAGGTGGAGGATGACGACGTTGACAGCAACGACGACGATGACGACGACAACGACTAAGAAGGCACATCGACAGGGCGCACACCAACTAGTAGGGAGAGTACAATGGTAATGTATATATATATATATATATATATATTAAAATAAACATGGTCGCATTCTTCAGCAGTAAGAATCATCATAATAATTAGCATAATAATAAACACGTTCCTTTTGGTTCCTTCTTTGACCCCAAGAGCTCAACCCGCTCGCGGGCCTACGCCCTACCCCCACTTGGAGGTATCTGTGTATCGCACTTTGCGTGAGACACGAGCGCGTACATCTGAAGACGGTCGTATGATTGCATAGCTCTTCTCGCAGGCCACTTGCCGCCCTCACAGGGGTGCCTCGTGCTTCTCTTTTTCTGTAATTCTTGTCTTAATTCCTTCTTAGTGTCTATGTTCTCGTCTTCTTCTAGGAATCAAGATGCTGCATTGTTATAATACATATATGTGATTCCGTATACCGTTGCAGCAGTTTCTCGTGACTATCTACTTTTTTTTTCCCCACTATTCTTCACCTTCTGTCCCTCTGACCTCTTGTGGTAAGGCCTGTTTGCTCTTTTGGCCGTGTGGAGTCCTTTTTTTTTTACCATTCATTCCTTTCTCTCCTGTTCGCGTTCTGCTATCTTCTTTTTTTTCTCTTGTTCCATGCTAAGCCCTCGTAAATAGTAAAATCGAAAAAAACTATTTCGAATAGTAGAAAGGGAGAAAAGAAAGCCAACTTTCTCTCTGAATAATCAACATCGAAGTAATAATAATAAAAAACAATAGTTTTTTTTTCTCTCTTTATTGTAAAATCGTACAGAAAAAAGAAAAGAAAAAGCAATCAAATCTCTTTTGTTTTTCCTTTTTCCTTTTCTTTCCTTCTTTCCTTCTTTTATTTTATTCTATTTTCAAATATGTATGCCTACGGAGGTTATTCCATGCCCCAGCAGTATGGGGGGCCCGATTCGATGTCAAACCTAATGCAGCAGCAAATGTTCTACATGGCGCATGATGCATCTCCTTCAACCTTTGTGAACGGGAACGGCGGTTTCCCTCAGTCACCACAGCCTCCGCAACAGCCGCAACAGATGATGCTTCAGCGGCAGTACTCCTTCGGGGGTGGGGCATTGAACAGAAATGGTAATATGAACAACAACAACATGATGGTACGACAGCCATCCTTTAGAGGTGGTTATAATAATAATGTCAATCCTGGGATGCAGCGCCAGCCATCGTTCGGCGGCGGTGGCATGATGATGGGTGGCGGCTATAATCGTATGAGCCCAGGCGCCGCCGGCGGCTATGCGAGCGGCGGACCACCCAACCCTGGCATGCAGCGCTACGGCAGCCGAACGAACTTCGGTCCGGGGGCCTACGATTTCGACCCGCAGATGAACGGCGGGCTGCAGCGAGTGCCCAGTAACAATCAAATTATGTATAATGCGAGCGGCTTCGCGAACGAGCCGCCGGCGGCCGCGCAGAACCTCCTGCCGCAGCGGCAACCGCCACCACCGAGCCAGGCCAGCCCCCCGTCGCAGCCGAACAGGGTGCCGAGCGGTTATCAGGCCCCGCGGGGCCCTCACCGCGAGCAGCGGGAAGAGGCGAGCGACGAGTACGACTACACCGGCGGGAGCCCGTGCGACAGCAACGACACGACGAACCTCAGCAAAGACGGCGGCGCCCGCCGCAAGAAAAGCTTCTCCGATATCCTGCGCCGCCGGGGTAAGTCGAAGGATAAGGCGGAGAAGGAAGAGAAGAAGAAGGGCCACGAAGGCCACCGCCGGAAAAAGTCGAGTAACTCTGTCGAAGCGGCGACGCAGCAGCTCTACGACAACAGCTCTCGGCTCGATCGGACGCTGTCTATCGCGGGGCAGTTCTTTGCCACCAACCAAGCGGCGTACCAGCCGACGGGCCCCGCCTCACCCCCGCCGGGCAACGGCCGCATGCCGAGCACGCAGCAACAGCAGGCGACGGTGTCGCCGGGGAGCACGGAGCAGCAGCGGCGGCTTTCCAGCATGCAGCAAGTACAGTCCGCGCGCAACGGGCTGCCGCCCGGCGGCGCGATGCGCGTCGGCGGCCAGAACGCGCCCGCCGCCAACCCGCCCGCGGCGGACGTGCAGCAGCAGCAGATGATGATGCAGCGCGCTGGCATGATGCCGCCGCGGCGCCAGGGCATGGTGGAGCAGGACGTGGTGCAGGAAGGCGAGGTGCAGGCGCTCGGCCGCAAGAACAGTTCCGCCAATCTGACGCGCCAGCCGAGTGAGAAGCGCATCGGCATGTACTTCAAGAACAAGAGCGCCGAGGATGATGAGATGGAGTACAAGAAGCAGGGCGACCCGGACATTGCTAGTAAGAACAACGCGCGGCCGCAGCAGGAGGACCCGTCCCTCGTGCAGACCTACAAGACCATTCTCTTCTACCAGGAGGATGACGGCAACATCCTCAACAACCGCTTCGGCTTCAACTCGCACGCGAACAACCAGTACTGCGCGAATGACGTGGAGATCGACGGCAAGACGGTGCGGGCGCTCAAACCCGGCAACGACGAGGTGAGCAAGTACGACTTCAGCCTCGTGTCGCACGTGCAGCAGCAGCACGACTTGGACATCGGCAACGACCTGCTGGAGGAGGTGCGCGATGTCTTTTCGTACGGCTGCAACGTCGCGATGCTCCTCGGCGACGCGGACTGCCCCGCGAGCCGCCCGACGTCGTGGTTCACGTGGCTGGCCGTGCGGAACGTCGCGAAGGAGATCTTTGGCCGCTTCAGCGAACAGATCCAGCGGGGGACCGCGACCATCACCATGTCGCTCTGTTACCTGCAGGACGACCAGGTGATGGACCTGCTGAGCGACGTCAACGCGAAGCACTACCAGGAAGGCGACGCCGACAGCTACGTGCTGAACACGCTTGTCGTTGCAGAGAGCCCGCTCTTCGGTAACGCCGCGAACGGGCTTGTGTACATGTGCGTCGAGGACGCGGGCGAGTTCAACGACACGCTCGACGGCGGGCTCGCCATGGCGGAGCACAAGAACCGGCAGATGGTGGAGGAGAACAAGCGAACCATCCGGGACTACCAGGAGGACACGGACAAGGAGTTCGGCATCGTGCTGTGCACCATGGTGCTCAAGCAAATCCGTCGCACCAACAAGGGCGACGAGGACGTCATTGTGTCCTCGCTCTTCGCGAGCGGCGTGGGCAGCGGTATCATCCACTACGACCGCATTCTGGACAAGAATCCGGCCGAGCCGCGCGCGCTCTTCTACTCGGCGCTCCACCGCAGCGTCCACGGCGCGGCCCTCTTCTCGTGCAGTCGCAACAACGCCAACCTCTTAGCCTTCCTCACGACGCTGCAGCGCTTTGCGAAGCTCGAGACGCGCAAGCCCAAGGTGGGGAGCGCGCGCGTCTTCGCGCGGTACGCGAGCTCGACGCTACCCAAGGCGCAGGGCGACCTCAAGGAGATGAAGGACCCGCGGCAGCGCGCCGCAACACAGAAGTTTGTAGACCGGCTCGCCGTTATGGGCAGAGACGCGGAGTACATGCTGGAGAACCCGAAGGATTGCGTGCCTAACACCTACGTATAAAGGCGAAGCATAACAATGCTTGAAAAGAAGAAGGAGAGGAGACGAGTGAAGTCGAAAAAAAAAAAGAGAAGAATGAATACCAGCTTGAGCGTCCCATAATCGTGCTGCCATTGCGGCCGTGGTAATGATACAAGAAAAAGGGGAAATAAGCAGATCTATGTAGGCATGCGAGACAGTAAAAACAAGAAAGCAACATGCCGTTTAGCGTTGCTTTATGGGATTGGTGGGGGTGCGTTCTGTTGTGGTTATGTTTATGGTTATTTTCTTTACAATTTCCTTTTCTCTGTTATTCGGTTCCACTTTTTTTTCCTTTCTTTTTTTCTCGTATTCTCCACACTTCTTTTTCTTCCTTTTTTTTTTCGTTATTCTCGCACACGTCTTCTCTTTCAGAGAAGATTATATAATAGTTGTTGACGTCATCAAGCAGAGCAAAAGGAAAGATGCAAATAATAAATAAGTTGTTTTTAATTATTTTATTGTATAATTCAAAAAAAAAAAGGAACTACACAATTCAATGTTGCACACACATACACACACAAAACTGAGTAATGGTTAGGATTAATGTGTTTTTACATGGACAGCAGTGTTACTGGGGATATACACGTCGTATACCAACGTCCTTCGAGCTGTTTCATTTCCCTTTTTACCCTCACTTTTTTTTTTTTTGGTGTCTCTAATAAAGCGAAAAATAAAAGAAGACATAAATAACGCACGAAAAGAGATACAGACAACAGAGCAGAGAGAAAAAGGAGAAGAACGAAAATGAAGTTCGAATAAACACAAATATACATGTATTGATCGAATGGGCGTGAAAAATACATTGAGAAGAAAAAAAAACCTCCGGAGAAAACTGATGTTCTGTATTATGTATAGTTTTTGTGTATGCACCATTTGAATTACTGTTTTCTTTTTATACATAAATACTGTTCTTTTTTTACTTATTTACAAATATTTTATATCTTTTTTTCCTTTCTCTCGCTCTCTCGTGTTATAATGGTTGGTGTTTTTTTTATTTGCTGTTTTTGCTGTTGTATGAATAACAAAGAAAGAGAGAAGGAATACTAGATGAGTAAAACAAACAAAGAAACGAAAGAGATACACACATGTATACACTAACATCTGTGAATATACTTATCAGTAAAAAATAACTTAATAATGATAATAATAAAAGGTAGTAGGCTTTTTGTTTTTCGCTCTCGTTTTATGTGTGCGTGCGTTTCTTTTGTATTACGTGCATACAAACGAATGCATGTAAGCATTCTTTTTTTTCTTTTGCTTTGTGATTCAATAGTACTGTGATTGTGCTTTTTTTTTTCCTTCATTTTTATTTTTGTGCCTTTGTTCGTGTTATCGATCAAAAAGAAGGGCGCGGATTGATCATCTTTCTATATACATTTTTGTACCTCTTTTTTTTCAAAAAATCTTTTGCTTTTGCTTTTTGTTTATCCTTTTCCTCTGTCCGTCCGTATTCTATGAAGAATCAAAACAAACTAGTAAAGCAAAATAATACATACACCCCGATGCACCCAAAGAAGAAAAAAGAAGAAGCCGTAAGCGATCAATGTTATTATTATGTGATGTTCATTCTTTTTGATTATTTTTCCTTATACATCCGTTGTCAATAAAAAACAAAAAAAAACGAAATAGATGGAATGAAAAATTCTTCAACGACAACAACAACTACGAAAAGCCTTTTCTGATCACATAAACATATGTGTGATAAACTCATCTTCAATCATTTTTTTCTTCTTCTTCTTCCTTCGCTTCACGCTTCTGCGTCGCCTCTATATCCACATAGAATTGTTAGTTCCTTCTTTAGATGAATCCGCCCGCGTCCATTACGAGCAGCACCCACTACGGCTACGGCACGCGGCCGCTGCAGCCGCCGGACCTCTTCGCGCCGGTCGGCCACTGCGCGCACAGCGGCGTGGCCATTACCATTTGCTTCAATCTTTTCTTCCCCTCCGCGGCGCCTGCACCGAGTACGGCGGTCGCACCGCCGTGCCCGGTGCTGCTGCTCATCGCGGGTCTGGCCTCGCCGGCGCTCTTCTTTGACAACGCGCTCTGCGCCGCGCTCGCGGACCGCTGTGGCGCCGCCGTCATCCGCTTTGACAACCGCGACGTCGGCCGCAGCACCTTCATCGACGGCGGCGGCGGCGCCAGCCCTTCGCTCATGGCGCAGCTCTACGCGATGATGAACCCCCGCGCGCACCGCGACGCCCACGTGGCCTACCGGCTCGAGGACATGGCGCGCGACGCGCTGGGGCTGCTTGACTGCCTCCATGCGCGCGGGGCCGAGGTGCGGGCGGCGCACACCGCGGCGGCCGACGCGGCGCGGCCGTGGCGCGCGCTGGACTGGTCGGGCGGCGTACATCTCGTCGGCATGTCCATGGGCGGCATGGTCGCGCAGCTCTGCACCCTGCTCGCCCCCGCGCGCGTCGGCAGCCTCACGCTGATCAGCACCTTCGTGGCGGAGGCGCTCAGCAGCCCCGGCTGCCGCGTACAGTGGCCCGCGCTGCGGGACTGCGTCTACTTCATCCGTCACGTCCCGCGCGCGTCCGTGCGGCGCCAGTACGCCAAGGCGATCCAGAAAGCGCAGGCCGACGGCGACGCGGCGGCGGCGCGGCGGCTCCGACAGCAGCGCGACGAGGCGCGCGCGCGGCTCTACGCCGATCGCTTTACGAATTTCCTTGCCGACGTGAGCGGCCACCAGCCGCCCGCCGCCACCGCCGCGGCGAACCAGGCGAGCCGGCTGGACGACCTCACCATCACGCCGGTGCCGCCCGCCGCCGGCGGCGGCGGCGGCGGCGCCACCGTCTACCGCGTGGAGAACCCGGTCACGCAGAACAACTACGCGCTGGACAAGGCGCGCTGCCGCGCGCAGATGGTGCGCTGCTTCTGGCGCTGCAGCCGCCTGGAGGGCGCCGTGCGGCAGCACGCCGCGATGCTGGCCTGTCCGGTCGGCGCCGGTGCGCTGATGCGCGATCGGTTGTGCGGCGCGCCGCGGCCGGCCGCCGGCCGCGGCGACGGACGGTACAGCGTGCCGACGGTCGTGCTACAGGGCACGAAGGACCTGCTGTGCCCGCCCGCCAACGCGCACTACCTCGCGAGCTGTTTCGACGGGTGCTTCATCTTTTTGGTGGAGGGGCTCGGCCACGTGCTGCACCCATCGCTGCGCGATTTTTTCGCCGAGGTCGTGGCGGAGAACGTGCGCCGCGGCATCGTCGCACATGCGCCGGCGGCGGCCGCCGCGCCCCCGAAGGACGCCGCCGCGGCTCCGGCGGACGCTTCCATCACCTTTGCGAATCACCCCTCTTCACTGCTGCCGCCTGAGACGCACCCACTCCCCCCGCCAGCAAAGCTCTGAAGGCGCGGCGCTTGTGGGCGAGGATCACCATCCTCATTTTTGTTCGTTTTTCGTCTCTCTCGCTCTCCCTCTCTCTGTCATGGAGAGTGTGAAGCACCCGTACTCGACATGGGCCCCCTTCCAAACAAACGAGAGACGTCGCTGTCGATGTGTCTACGAACGTGCAGGAAGCACTTTCCTTTTTTTTTCTTCTTCGTGTTTCATTTTTATATATGTATATGCATATTTGCGTGTTCTTTTCACTTCTCTCTCTCTTTTTTTTTTCTTGAAAAAAAAAAAACAACAGGTTCATATCCATACCGTTTGTGTATATAGCTGGGGAGTTGGATCTCGTATATACACTTCACATTACTTCTATTGCGATCGAATAAATACACACACAAAAAAAAAAAAAACAAGCTAACGAGTAAATAAATCACAATCATAAAAAAAACTTAATCCATTTATTTCCCTTTCCCATGACGAGCGCCAACAGTTCCACCGGAGATGAAAGAGCGAAGGTGCCGCGCACGGAGGAGCTCATCGCGAAGGTGCGCTACTGCGAGAGCAGCAAGCGGGACATCTATCTCTGCTACCAGTGCTTCGGCGACCCCACCAGCGTCGCGGACGCCTCGCCGTGCCGTTATCAGAAGGTGATACTACTGGTCGGCGGGCTCAACATGCAGATGACTGCCTTCGACGAGACCTTCTGCGAGGGCCTCGTGCGCCTCGGCTTCTTCGTCGTCCGCTTCGACAACCGCGACATTGGCTTCTCGACGAAAATCGAGCTCGACGCGGGCAGCAGCGCGCCGCCGACGGGCACCGCGCCACAGGCACCGGCGGCGGCGGCCGCGCCGGTGGGGCGCGTGCGCGCGCCGGCGCTGCTCCTGCCCGCGCCGCTCGCGAAGCTCTTCTTTGGCGAGAGGCTGCCCTACACCATCCACAGCATGGCAAAGGACGCGCTGGCGCTGATGATCAACGTGCTGCACCTGCCCTTCTTCCACATCCTGGGCATCAGCATGGGTGGCATGATCGCCCAGACGGCGTGCCTGCTGGCGCCGGACCACATCCTTTCCCTCACGTCCATCATGTCCACGACCAACGCGAGCGACCTGCCCGACGCGCAGCTGTGGGTGAAGCTGTGGATGCTTCGGAAGCCGCCGCCGCATCTGCGCCATGTGACCACGGCCGACGCGGCCGGCGAGGCCGCCGCGTACAACCTGGACGAGCTCCTGAACTTCCGCGTGAACGCGCAGCAGCGCCTTCTCGCCGAGACGATCCCGATCGACCGCAACTACCTGAAGAACCGCTTCCTCTTGTCGCTGAAGCGCAGCTCCTACAGCGACGGCCTGCTGCGGCAGGCCGCGGCCATCCGCCGCTGCGAGGGCCGCGACGAGGAGCTGCGGCGCCACGTGCGGATCCCGGCGCTGGTGGTGCACGGCGCGCGCGACCTGGTCGTGCCCCCGCAGCACGGTTATCGCACCGCGCAGTGCCTGCCCTTCTCGCGCCTGCTCGTCTTCAAACGCATGGGCCACTACTTCCACCCCAGCTTCTTCCACCCGATCGGGCTCGCCGTGCAGGACATGGCCGACGTCGCGATGCGGCGCGCGTTCCCGGACGGCCACAGCGCCGCCGCGCGCGCCACCTTCGGGTGGATGGCGCCCGGCCCGCCGCCGCCGCACCCTGTCGCGCCGACCGACGCGGACCGCATGGAGGCGATGGGCGCGCTGCTGCGGCCGGTCGTCACCGCCGCCCACTCGCGCACCGGCGCCGCGGCGTGCGCGGCGGTGGACGTCGCCGTCCCGGCCACGATGCTGCGGGCCGCCGCCGGGGCGCCCGGCCGGTGCTACTTCACGCCCGACGCGGTGCTCGTCGACCTCCACGACACCACCGCCGTGGAGGCCCTGCGGCGGGAGGGCGTCCCCACGCTGAACTACGCGCGGGTGCGCGCGCTGCAGCAGGACGCGCCACCGCCGCCGCCAGCGCCGACACCGCCGTCGGACGACGACGACGATGCGATCTATCCCTTCCTCCCGTGCCGCCCCTCCGCGTGGACGCAGGCGCCGCTCCCCGCGGCGGTCCCGGGCGGCCTGGTGCCGGACCCCGGCGCCGCCCCCGCGGGCACGCCGGCCCGGCTGCTGGTCGACCACGAGGCGTACTTCCAGTTTCTCCGCGTCTACGACAACCGCTATGACTACGTGGAGAACCTGCGGCACGCGCACCAGCAGGGCCGTGCCGCGCCGCCCGCGTCGGCCGCCGCATCGCGGCGCCCCACGGTGCGGCCGGTGATGGTCGCGGCACCGGCGGAGGACGTGGCGGAGGCGGAGGGCGCGACCGCGGCCGACGTCACCGCGACGCTGGACGTGCCGCTGCTGCTGCACCTCAACCAGGAGGAGGATGCGCTGCTGCTGCTGAGCGCGCTGCCCAGCCCGACGGCGGCGGGCCACTGCGACGAGGCGCGGCGCAGCGAGGTCCACGGCCGTGGCGGCAGGAGCCCCAAGGCAGACTGCCCCGTGCCACTGCCGGGGTATGTCGTGAAGCGCTGCGCGACGAGCGGGGACGGGGCGTAAGTGAGGGACCGAGTGTCGTGCACACACATAGGCATATCAATGTCGATCTTGAAATTGCTGTTGATTTCGTTTATGTCTTTATTCATTTCTTGCTTGTTTATTATTGGTTCTTTCATTTCTATCATCTATGGGCAAATCTCCCTATTTCTATCACTTGCATTTACACACGTGCTTTTTTCCAGAAATCATTGTTTCCTTGTTTTTCTTCACTTCCATTTGATTGTCTCATGGAATAAAGACTGTGTGACGTCTTCACAGACGCCCACTTGCAACTAGTAACGGAACTGGATACTGATGACGAGCTGTTCTCCTATTACTTCTCTCTCCCCCTTCCTCGTTGATTCTTGTGCGTTTTCTTCATTACTGTCCTCCTGATTACGCTGATGTGCATTGTAGCTTCTCTCACCGATACACGCACATACATACATAGATAAACAGCTACATGTATTTTCGATAAATACAACTAAACCCAAACCATCTTCTATTTGTTCTTTTTTCTTTTGGCTGCCACTCTTACTTTTCCCTTTGCTTCTGTTTTTTACTTTTACCTCATTTTGCTCTGTGCCTTGCGGAAGGAACGATGAGTGCGTCCGCCCCCGCGACCGAGGAGGAGAATCCCTACTACCCCCTTCCGCTGTACCGCCCCCCGCCGCCGGATGAATACGTCCACGTCGGCTACTGCCCCACCGCGAAGCGCGACATCACCCTATGCTACAACATATTCGGCCGCGAGCACCGGCGGCGCGCGGACGGCGCGCGGCACAACGTGTACCTGCTCATCATGGGACTCAACTGTCCGGGCTGCTTCTGGGACGCGCGCCTGTGCGAGTACATGGCCTCGAAGGGCAACGTCGTCATCCGCTACGACAACCGCGATGTCGGCCTGTCCACGCACATGGACGACGCCGTGGGGGAGGGGCCGGAGCCGAGCGGCGCGCCGCTGCCGCACCCGCCCAACCTCGCGCGCACTGCGGTGCGTCTTCTGCAGAGTCAGATGGGTCGGGCCGGCAGCGCGGTGCCGCTGCCGGCCTTCCTGCGGGGCACGCTCGCATACACGCTGCGCGACCTCGCGCGCGACGCCTTCGAGCTCCTCCGCCGGCTCGACTTTCTGGACGCCGACGCGGCGGGCCCCGCGGCGCGGCGGGTGAACATCGTGGGCTGCAGCATGGGAGGCATGATCGCTCAGCACTTCGTGCTCGACTACGGGCGGCACGTCAACAGCCTCTGCCTGCACGCCACCTGCGCCGACCTGGTCTGCCCAGCCGCGCGGCACCTGCGCACGGTGGTGGGCGTGCTGACCGACAAGCCGCCGCCGCCGCCGTGCGGCGGGGCGCTGTACAAGGCGGAGGTCGTGGACTTCAAGGTGCGCTTCTTCCAGGCGCTGTGCGGCGAGCTGCCCTTCTCCGAGGACGAGTTCCGTCGCTCGATGCGCGGTGCGGTGGAGCGCTGCGCGTACGAGGGCGGCCTGGAGCGGCAGCTGCACGCCATCGCGGCGGACCGCGACCGCACGCCGCTGCTGCGCCACGCTTTCAACCGCGCCGGCGGCGTGCCCGGCGACGGGCACAACCGCTTCCCCGTGCTCGTGCTACACGGCGGCGCGGATGCGCTGCTGATGCCGTCCTGCGCGGACCATCTTGCCTGCTGCTGCTTCCACCAGGCGAAGCTGACCATCCTCCCGCGCATGGGGCACTACTTTCCCCCCTGCACTTTTGTCACCATCGCCGACAGCATCCTGCTGAACGGCGAGGAGGGCAACGACCGCGTCTGCCGTCGCGCTCGTAATCCAGGGGATGGATAAAAACGCGTCCATCAACCAACCAACGAGGCGATTGCGGAAAAGGAAAAGAAGAGAATAGTACACCTTCGTACTCATCATGCTTTTTATCATTTTTCTTACTTGTTTACGAGGAACAACGACAAAAACAACAATAAAACACGATCGTTCTGTGCTGTGCATGAGCTGCCTACGAAACCATTTGCATACATTTTTATTTTATTTTCTTCGCTAGTTGAGCTCCTCTCTCTTCCTCATCTTCCTTGTCTTCGTCGCACTCAAGCATTTTTTTTTATACACTTTTCTCACACTGTGGTTATAGTAGAAGAAAAGGAAGAAAAAAACAACCCTTTTTGCTTGGCAACCCACTCATACAAATCATCATCATATCCCGTTCTCTTGAATCACACGCGTATACATACACACACACACAAATACACACAAGATATACATACATCATTATTCCTTACTTTATTCTTCCGAGTTTTAGCCTTGATCACAAAGAAGGCGAACAACACAGCTTCGCGTCATGTCTAGTTCCTCCTTCTCTGACAACGAGGACATACCCTCCGGGACGACGCGCGCGCCGGGCACTGGCATCCGCGCGCCCCTGTCACGCAACAGCCTCATGTTCAATCCCGCCTCCCAGGCGGTGGCTGCCGACGCGCCCCAAGGCGGCGTCGACGCGGCGCACGGTGACGGGCAGGGCCAGCCCTCCCTGAGCGCGCGCCCGCATGCCTTCGGCCAATCCGCCAGCGTCTTCCCCGACGGGCTGGCGGAGGCCGCCGCTGCCGGCGGCGGCGCAGAGGAGGCGGTGGGCGGCGGCCAGCGTGCGAGCGCGGCGCCGGCCGCGCCGCGCGACGCGGGGTCCGCGTCGAACGGGCAGCGCAGCCCCGCGCCTCCCGGGACTCTGACAAGGGCCAGCGTCGATGCCAGAGAGGCCGACGCACCGGTGCCGCCCGCGGTCGGGGACGCGGCTGCTGCCATGGCGGTGCCCTACGGGGCGATGCCGCAGAGCCAGATGAACACCGGCGTCACCGTCGTGCCGATTGCCCCGGAGGAGCTGCTGCGGCGCATGCGGCTGCGGGAGGCTTACATGAACCGGCCGCGGCACACACTGACGGTGCGGCCGCAGATCCTGACCAGCTACACCTTCGACAAGAAGAAGACCTTTCAGCAGAAGAAGCTCTTCTACTCGCGGGTGTGCGGGTGTTTGTGCTCCGCCCAAAAGTCCGCCACAGACACGGTCGTGCGCCTGCCGAACGGCCGGTCGCAGCGGCAGCACCAGGTCCAGCGCACGTACAACAAGGTGCTGCATGCCGCGATCGAGCAGAACCGAAACATGGTCAAGGAGAAACTATGGAAGAGCCCGTTCAACCCCGACGTGATCCGCGCAAACCACAACGCCTATGCGAGCGATGGTGTACCTTTCCGGCACACCCGGGAGGACTCGGAGCCGGATGAGCGCAGTACGGTGACGACGCAGACGCCGACGCCGACGTCCCGCACGAGCGGCAACCCGCTGGCCTCGTCGCGGCCGCAGCGCAACCAGCGCGGCCGGCGCCAGCCCGGCAACAACGACAGCATCGTCGTGCTGGGCGACGAGAGCCGCGAGGCGGACTGCGCGGAGAGCGAACCGCAGCCCTACGAGTACAGCGTGCTCAGTGACGGCGTGACCAGGACGACGACGACGACGACGACGACGACGACGACGATGGGACATCGCCCGTTGTCGGATACGCGGCGCACGGCCGCCGCCGCCACGGCGAACCTGAGCCGCGAGATGCGCTCCTACTACTTCAGTCGGAACATACGGCCCCGCTCGGGCGGGCTGTCTACCGCCGCGCGCGGCCGCCACGAGTATCGGCGGGAGACCACGTGCATGGCGGATGTCGAGGAGGCCGAGTTCCTGCAGGAATACATGGAGGATCTGCACACGGAGTACTTCAACTATGTGTACCGGGACGAGGCGCACTACGCCTACCACAAGCGTTCCTTTTTTCTGTGGCACTGCCTGCGGCGCGCCTTCTGCTTCCGCTGCGCCCTCGCGCGGCAGACGGAGCTCCTGCTGCTGGAGTACGAGAAGCGGCAGATCATTAAGCCCTACTTGTGCTGCGAGTGTCTCTTCAGCGGCATCGACTACAGGAGCAAGCGCTTCTACTACGCGAACCTGTACAGCGACAAGCACCATTTTATCAATCAGCTCAACAACTACTTCACGCGCTACAGTCCGAATGGCAAGGGGATGTACAGCTGCTGCACCGCCGGCGGCGGCGGCGACGACATGGAGACGGGGCGCGATAGTGCGGTCGACGCGGAGGAAGAGGTCGAGACCGTCAGTGGCGGCCGCGCGGAGAGCCAGTTCCTCGTGTCGAACACCCACTCGCACATGAACAGCGAGCTGCGGCACGACCAGTCGAGGACGGAGCCCGGCGCGCCGTCGCAGCTCAGCCGCCTGCTGCCGCTACACGAGTATGACACGCTGTACCACCACTCCTCCTCGTACTATCGGCGCACGCTTTGCTGCGTTCTGCTGCTGGACACGCTCTCGCTGGGCATCTGCTGCACCCCCCTCTCCGGCTTCTGCTGCTACCAGGGGCTCGGCACGGCGCTCTTCGGGTGGCGCCTGCGGTACATGGTGCGCACGCGCTATAAGCTGCGCCGCGCGGCGACGCTGCTCGATATGCTCCTCTTCAACATGTGCTTCCCGTCGTGGTGCGTGGAGCAGCAGGGCGTGGAGCTGCTCGCCGGCGGGCTCAGCGAGGCTGGCCCGTCCGCCGCGCTCATGCGCTAGCGGCGCGGCACCGCCGCCGCCGCAGCGAGCAGCGGGCACGCACGTCGAAGGAGGAGCAGGCAGTCGAGCAGACAACACGGCGCGAAGGAGGGAAGGGAGAGAAGGGAGCGTTACTGCACTCTCGCGTTGTTCGTGTGCGTAACCTTTTGTGTATGTCTATAGTTCATCATACTTCATCCAAGGTGTGCTTATATCTGCGTCTTTTTTTTCCATATTTTCCGTTAGTTTTTATTACTTGCAATTCTTGTATTATGAAGAAGAATACTCAATTTTTTTTGTGGTGATTTTAGTTTCTCTCTTTTTTTTTTTTTTGCGCTATTACTTGTTCATTTCTTCAACATGAACCAAATAATTAGAAAAAAAAGGAAATGTGTTTAATTTGCCGAATCTCTTCCATTTCTTTTGATACTTCCTCAAAAAAAAAAGTAATATTAAATGCAAACACAAAAGACAACAAAAAAAAGAAACAATGAGGAGTATCATTAAACATTTACCTCCACTCTCATACACGCACACAGTGATACCACTTATAGTGCCTTCGCAAGTTGCCTGTGTGCGCGCTAGCATAACATGACATCTTAGGTCAAGAAAAACACTTTTCTCTCTCTCTTTTTTCTTTTTTTTTTTGGTGATGATGAAATCAGCAGAGAATTCTCTTTTTTTCTTTTCCCTTTTAGAGTAATCCCCGCTTGTACATTTCTGATTCTCTGATAGACACACTTATAGACTCGTTCTTTTTCTTCTTTCTTTTCTGATCATTCCGTGCCCATGGCCACCACATGCGCCGCTTCGCCACCTGCCTTCCCTGACGGCCCGGCGGCCGCGCCCGCCGCATCGTGCGCCCCGGACGATCTCCAGTGGCGCTATCTCCTCGACCAAGAGGCGTCGCTGAGCCACGACGTGGCGGCCGCGCTGGCCCACCACGAGTCCCTCCGTGCCCAGCACGGCGCGGATGAGCAGCGGCTCGCCGCCCTGCAGGCGCAGCTGGCGGCGCTGCAGCGCACCGTGGCGGCGGAGGCCGCGGCCATGGAGCGCAGCCGCGCCGCGGTCCTGCGCCTCGCCCGGCGGTACGCGCGCGCGAAGCAGGCGAAGCAGAAGCACCTCCAGGCCCAGCTCGTCGCGCGCGGGCACCCGCACCACGTCCTCAGCCTCCCCGCTGCGTCGCGCCCGCTCACCGCGGGCGGCTTCACGGTGTTGGACCCCTTCACGCTGACGGCCGCACCGCCCGACGCGTACTACTTCTCGTTCAGCGCGATCGTGACGCGGCAGGAGCCACCGCCGTCCGCGGCCCCCGCGGCGGTGTCCGACGTCGACGCGCCGTGGGGCAGCGGCCTCGCGGAGGTGCTCGCGGGCCGGCTCTGCGCCGGCGGCAGCTGCACCGTGCTGCTCCACGGCGCGCCGGGCGTGGGCGCCGGCGACGAGCCGCAGCCGCACGTGGCGTGGGTGCGCGCGGTCGCCGCCCGCCTCCTTGCGCGGCACG